>CACRXK020000172.1:0-105810 GCA_902702795.2 Paramuricea clavata | reverse complement strand
TTTTTATTACTGTATTAGATTAGATACGACGGTTCTATGTTATCTAATACAGTAATAAAATTGGGAAGAATGATTGGTGGCGATTGCCTTTTAATATATTTTCCAGCTAAAAGTGTAGTCACTAAAATTGGAACAGAGGGAACCATTTAACGAAATTGTTTTGTTTACACATAGTATAAAGCATTACAATTATAGAACAATTTATATAAGTACTATTTAAAATACCAGCGGGGGAATGCTTTATCAGATATAAAGTTCGAGGCGACAGCAGAGAGTTTTATATCTGGTAAAGTACGACTGACTGCGAGTGATGAGGTAACAACGAGTAGTCACATCTAAATCTGAACAAAGATGACCAACCAATTTATTAATGCTTGCCACTTGCCATTTATGAGTTTCTACCATTGGCATTGACGTAAATACACCTGGAAAGCTCAGCCTAGTTCCTGGCCTTCTCGCTTCCGTCTCATTATTTTAGGGGGAAACCAGTTCGGATATTTTACGAAACAGACAGCCCGCAAGTTCATGATAGCCTGTAATTCGCCCGCGCTTGGAAGGCCAGGGACTAGAGTGTGGAAAGCTATCATCATTCAAACTAAACGCCCTATCATCGATCGAAACCAAGACAAAACATGCGTATTTATGAATTTCAAGCCGAGTATTTGTATGGATGGCCCTGTTATTTTTAGGTAAAAAGATTGGAGCTGACCTTCAAACTTTGGGTTCGAATATCCCACCAAAATTAGCATTTCAGTTTGATTTAGTTCGTTGACTTCTACCAAATATATATTTGTGTAAGCCTAGTTCCTTGGCTTTTTAGCTTTCGCATTACTAAGGTGTGTAAGATTTTGGCTAACCTAATATGGGTAGCCTTAAATTATCCCAGCTTACAACTAGTCTGCTTGTGAACGGTAGTAACTGAGCTATATACTGTACGTGTATAACCGGATATTTCTTACCGGCTATATGGCATGTGTATTTGAACATGTTTATATGAGTAATTGTTTACAACAGTCTTTAATTCTCATATAATCTCTCAGATGGTATTAGATAGCCTATGTCTAGGAGCAATTGTTTGAAAATGATGTCGTTCAATCAGTGGATCCCGTTATATGCACATTGCTTGAGAACATTGTAAAGTTCAAGAGCCTCTCTCCAATTGGTTGGTTTGTTATGATTACTAGCTTGCAAAGCATAATTGAAATAATCTTGGTGAATGTTGTCATCCTGCAAATCGATAACATGTGCACGAGCATAATGAACTTCAGCCTCGGGAATTGGCATAATAAAATGGTTGCCGCCACCATGACAGTGGGGCAGGTAATACAATGAATCTGGCCGGCCACTTACGGTATCATGACGTGACTTACGTATATAATGCGTATTCCAGTGTTCTTTTATTTCGTTCAAGACCTTCTGGATTAATTCTGCAAAACAAAACCATAGACATTCCATGTCCAACTCTGAGGCAAGATCAATGGTTCTTTGTGCTACCAAGTCTTTAAAGAAGTTGATCCACCATGTCGTGCAAGACTTTCGCAAGAGACCCCACCATGCCTCAATTCGTTGATTACGGGGCGATGGTACGTATCGATGGCTGTTGGGATCGTCTCTGAAGAAAGCTTGAATAGCTGCCATTGTTCCATTTTCAGTGCCCAGGTCTGTGACCAGATCAACAGGGCACCCACCAAACTCTTCAACAGCATCAAGATAAAATTTTGCAATATTATCAGGTTGGTTGTTTGATCTGGTAACATATAACCACAATACCTTCCTGCTCCATCCGTCAACACAGCCATGGATTGGAAATCCGTAGGGTTTTAATTTGTCATAGCCATCGCAGTGCCACGCGTAATTTGGCCCAGGATTGTGGTATACCCTCCTTTTAAGGCGATGAGCTCTTCTCATTTCAGTTGCTTCTGGATCAATTTCTTTAAGAATTTCTTGTACAACAATACGAGGAACACGTAACCCTTTTAGCTGCAATGTGTGCCATACTGCCCTGTAGCCTTGCGTACTGCCATAACCATCAACAATATCCTCTATAGCTGCTCTTATTTCATTAACATCATAGTCTGGCTCTCGCCTTCGGAGACCATAGGCTTTTATACGCCGTTTCAGCGTTGTAATGCTTATTTCAAGACCATGATTTCTCTGCAAGAACATTCGAATTTCTTCGTATGTAAAGCCTTTAAAAAAATAGTATCGAACAATATCTTCTTCGTCAACTTGATCATCTTCTTCGCCTAAATCCGGAAAATTGTCCGCCATGTTTGTTCGATTGTTTTAAATCAGTTTCCAGTCCTCTCGTGCTGAAAATGTGCTCTTGTGCCGTGAGTTTTTTCTTTGGTGCCGTGAGTTTTTTCTTTGGTGCCGTGAGTTTTTTCTTTGGTGCCGTGAGTTTTTGCTTTGGTGCCGTGAGTTTTTTCTTTAGTGCCGTGAGTTTTTGCTTTCGTGCCGTGAGTTTTTGCTTTCGTGCCGTGAGTTTTTGCTTTCGTGCCGTGACTTTTGTTTGCGTTGTGATCTTTCTGTTTGCGTGTGACACTTGTGGGCCACCGTACTCAAATGTCAGGTTTACGCGGATTGGACGTCAGTTTCATTCCCCCTCTGCAAACCGTTGCACGGCCAGTATAAATTTGAACGCAATCACGAAAAAAAATTAAAAACATGGCCAACTCAATGCAATACATTGTAGGAGCAAACAGTTTTTCTCCTAAAATTTACTGCATTGAGTTCGCTGTCGGAAAAAAGTCGAGGAAAACTTCCCCGTCTGGAGAAAAGAATCACTTTTTCAAATATATTGTGTCGTTCTGGATGCACAAGGAAAGAGATATTCTTGCGAGAAAATTTCATTTCACAGGTAGGTAAATTGACTTGCAACTGTGACTTTGCCGTTGCCATTTTTCGCGATTGTTTGAATTGTTTTTAGTTTACCAGTTTTATAGTTTTTAGTCAATACACTGGTACGTTATTTTTTAAAGAATTTATTGTGTGATCGGAATTTGCCTGCCAGCAAAATGTAAATGAATATGTACGTGTGTTAAAATTGGCAATTGATAAAACTAGAATAGTGAAGCGAATAGTGCGAATAGTGCGAATAGTCGACGAATAGTACGAATAGTCCGCGAATAGTCGACGAATAGTACGAATAGTCCGCGAATAGTCGACGAATAGTACGAATAGTCCGCGAATAGTCGACGAATAGTACGAATAGTCCGCGAATAGGAGACGAATAGTCCGCGAATAGGAGACGAATAGTCCGCGAATAGGAGACGAATAGTACGAATAGTCGACGAATAGTGCAATAGAGCAGTGGCGTAACGTTATATCAGGGGGCCCCCGGTTCAAAATTTTCGAAGGCCCCCCTAGTAGAAGTGCCAAAGGCACAAGTCGAGCGCCGTATATGCACGAGTTCTCTAGGGGGTCCAGGGCATGCTCATCCGGAAAATTTTTGAATCTAGACTCTCTGAATTATATAAATGCCATTTCCTGGACTTTGGGGAGAGATTTTACAGAATTCTGATGGTCATAAAACGACATTGTAACATATCAGAGGCCCTGGTCAATGTTTTTGCTCTATTGCCTAAGCCTGGGGGCCCCCATTTGGGTTGGGGGCCCCCGGGTTCTCCCGGTCTGAGCCCATAGTAGTTACGCCACTGCAATAGAGACTTTGCAAGGTTTTGCACTTTTGCAGTAGTGCTGTAGAACTAAATTTACCGGGGGGGGGCTCTATTGACAAACATGAAATCGTGAAACATTCGTTGACGTCAATGACGTCATACGTAACCGGTAAAAATTACGGGAACCACTGAGTATTTTAATTGAAATATAAAACAACGGTAATTTCGTAAATAAACATTTTAATATTCTGGCTTTCGACTAAAATTCAGTCATCGTCAGGAAACATATTTCATATTTTTTAATTAAAAATCATTCCTAGTGTGGTGGGTGGTAACCGTATGAGTCATGAATTTTACTGATGGAATTTTACAGGAATTTTACTTGTAAGTTGTGACGTTGTTAACTGAAGATTTAAGGGCTTAAGTGATTTCGTGTGCTTGGAAAACGTGATTTACATCACGAAACAAGAGAAGGTATCGATCTATTATTTAAGCCCGTTTTTGGGCGAATTTGTTCGCGCGAAGCGAAAACCAAATTTCGGCAATGTGATTGGTCAGCGAAAAAATTCGCCGCGAAAAAGTTGGATCAGTTCCTACTCTTTTACTTGTCGCTTCGCGCGAACAAATTCGCCCAGTAGAAAACGTCATTCTAGTGACTGTCATTCTACTTCCTGTTAAAAATTTTGTTAAAACTCAGTGGTTCCCGTAATTTTTATTACCGATTACGTATGACGTCATTGACGTCAACGAATGTTTTCACGATTTCATGTTTGTCAATAGAGCCCCCCCCCCCGCTTCGGTAAATTTAGTTCTACAGCACGGTGCAAAGCCTTGCAAAGTCTCTATTGCACTATTCGTCGACTATTCGTACTATTCGTCGACTATTCGCGGACTATTCGTACTATTCGTCGACTATTCGCTGACTATTCGCACTATTCGTCGACTATTCGCGGACTATTCGCACTATTCGTCGACTATTCGCGGACTATTCGTACTATTCGTCGACTATTCGCACTATTCGCTTCACTATTCTAGTTTTATCAATTGCCTGTTAAAATTAGACCATATGGGCTTAGTAAAAAATTATTTTAATAACTACGTTTCGGAGTATAACTCCATCTTCAGGTTTATAAAAGTGAATAAAGATATAAAAACTGTGATAAAAACTTTCAAAACAATTACAAATTTTATATGTAAGTGATTTTTAATACTGTAAGAAAGTTCTTGAACAGTTGATGACGAAGACAATGACGAATACTTATGTCGTGATTTTTCTGTCGGCTTCACTTTTCGCTCGCTGTTATCGTTCCAGATATATATATATATATATATATATATATATATATATATATATATATATATATATATATATATATATATATATATATATATATATATATATATATATATATAGAGTTCACTGGATAAGGGTGACGTCATTTTTGGAACATTGTCGCGTAAAGGCCGTTTTCCACTAGGCGAATTTTTTCGCGCGACGCGAAGCGAAAACCGAAATCCGGCAACGTGATTGGTCGGCGAAAAAATTCGCGGCGAAAAAGTAGGATCGCTTCCTACTTTTTATCTGTTCGCGCGAAAAAATTCGCCTAGTGGAAAACGGCCTTTACATTTGTCGCGTGATCTTTTGGAATTTTGAGATGGCGTCAGCAACTATTTGTCGCATAAACATTTGTCGCATAACGTTATTGTAAAAAAATATGATCCTTGTATTAAGCGCTACAATACCAGTTCGAACCGGATTTAATATACTGTAGAGAACTTTGAAAGATTTGCTTTGATATATTGTTCACACAGCAAACTTTACTGACGTTTCGCGAGTGGTTTTTTTCTTAGTATAAAGACTTGTTGCTTTCAACTTTTAAAGGTATGTTGTTTAACAAACTATATAGGTAAACTTTTTGTATGTGAACTTAGGCAAAGCATTTTTGTTTTATAGTTTTTACAGATAGAACTTTGCTGAATATTTGACGTTTCGCGATTTTTGTTTATAGTTATTCACAGATATAACTGGTTAGAATTTTGCAGACGAGGTGTTCCTTTAGGCAAAACAGTTTTGTTTACAGCTTTCATAAATAGAGCGTTTCGCGATAAGTTTTGCTTTAAAAGAGTTGATTTATCATGAAGTTATTTCAAGCGGTTGCCATAGCAACTTAGATTTTAGATGATTTTTCGAAAACAATACCGGACGATTTATACCTTTTTACTATAAAAGTTTCAGTTCTATACAGAGTTCTATAGTTTGTTAAAAGTATTAAGTTCCTTCATGGCTTGTTGTATGTCATAGAAAGGAAATAAACAAAAGTATTTTTATTTAAACATGGATTTGGCAGTTAAAATTGCTGAGTGTCAGACAATAGCTGAATTATCAACCTTGGAAAGGCTATATTTGTTGAATGAAGTGGAACAACGCATTCTTTTCGAGAGGAAATTGGAAATTTTTCGTCGAATAACGGAATGGAGAGTAGAAAATGAGCAGCTAGGGCTTACGACTGACTTTACGGACACCTGGACACCGGAACAACGTGAAAGATTCATACGTGAGTGGCAAAACGATGACCCCCTGTTGCAAATGGGCCGTGGCGAGAAACGATCCATAGACGAAGTGAATGACGGTGCAACTGACGAGGTTAGCGATAACTTTTTTACCGTGGCAAATATGAAACAAGTTAAAGTGAAAAAATTCAGCACGACAGGTGTGGATTATACAGTACAATTCACGGACACGTTTGCTCATTTGGAGCTTTCTCAGTTCCACGACCGTCTTCATGGAATATTTGAAAGTATATTGAGTACCATCACACGAGATATTCCAGAGCATGATCAAGTACGTTTTGTGTTGCATTCACCTCAGCTTGAAAAACCTATTTCTCTTCCTTTCATGGCTCTTTCTCATTTGACAACAGAGCGGGTTTTAGCTCAAATTGAGCGCGTCATTCAATCCAATCATGAATTTCGTCTAAACGACAGTGTCAAAGTGAATTTGGTCCATGTTGAAATGCCCAATGGCGGTACCGGAACAAAACGCAGTGAAATAAATTTAGAAAAACATTTGGCCAAAAAAGGCTCAATCATACGTATCCAAAACAAGGATGATTTATGTTTAGCTCGAGCTTTAGTTGTTTCGATTGCCAAAATTGAAAACGATAGTCGGGATCGTCAAATAAGAGATCATCGTTGTTCATTACAAGAGTGTTTAGCTTATGATTTGCACGAAAAAGCAGGTGTTCCTATAGGTTCTTGCGGTATAGACCAAGTCAAACAATTTCAAGCGTATTTGTCTGATTATCAAATCAACATTGTTTCGAAAGAGCATCAAAATTCTATCATTTTTTCCGGACCTGATAAAGAGAAAAGAATTTATCTGTTTTTGCATGACAATCATTTCGATGTGATTACAAGCATGGCCGGCTTTTGTTGCTCGTAAAAAGTATTGCCATACTTGTAAAAAAGGGTATGATCATGTAAAAAATCATTTATGCGGAGATACATATAAATTGTGTCATTTTCAAAATTGTCCTATTGTTTCGTGGATTTCATGTAGTGATTGTAATCGTATTTTTAAAAGTCAAGAATGTTTCGATCGGCACAAAATGTAGGAAATGCAAAATCAATTTGTTTGTCTACTGCCAAATGTCCTCATTGTAATCTTGTTTTTGATCGGACTCGACTGAGGCCTGATTTGCATCACTGCGGACTGAAACGTTGCTCGACCTGTGAAAAATACGTGGACATCAAAGATCACCAGTGCTACATGCAACCTGTCAGGGAAAAACCTGCGCACGAGACCAATATGCATGATGACGAAGCGGATGAGGACGTCCACGAAAGCGGATACAACGAACTACTGTTCTTCGATTTTGAGTGCATCCAAGAGAATGGTACTCATGAACCAAACTTGTGCGTAATTCAAAACGAGGCTGGTGACGAATGGTTGTTTCAAGGAGATAATACCAGAAACGAGTTCTGCGAATGGTTGTTCACAAAAGAACATGAAGGATGCATCGTGGTGGCCCATAATTTTCAGGGCTACGATGGTTATTTCATCCAACAATACCTACATGAGAACGGTGTTATTCCTGAAGTCATCATGCGTGGTGCCAAGATCCTTACATTGTATGTACCTATGCTCAAGATTAAATTCATCGATTCCTTGAGTTTCATACCAATGAGACTGGCTGATTTTCCCAAGACCTTTGGTTTGAACGAGCTGGCAAAAGGATATTTCCCTCACCTCTTCAACAGGAAGGAAAACCAGAAATATGTTGGACCCCTACCACCGAGTCCTTATTACCATCCCAATGGAATGAATCCAGCAGAGAAAGAGACGTTTTTGAAATGGCATCAGGAATTGAAGGAGAACAATTATGTGTTCAATTTCCAAGAAGAAATCCTGAGTTACTGTCGATCCGATGTGGATATCCTTCGACGTTGTTGCCTTGAATTTTGTGAGTTGTTCCGTGACATTCCGACATTGACCCGTTCGAGAAATGCCTAACCATTGCGTCAGCGTGCAATCTTGTGTTTCGGACGAATTTCCTTAAAGAAAACACCATTGCCATTTTGCCTCCACACGGCTATCATCCAGGAATCAAGCAATCCAACATCGCCTTGAAATGGTTATCTTACACAGCCGAGAAGAATGACGTGTACATTCAACATAAACGGAATGGTGGAGAGAAGACTGTTGGTCAATATTCCTTGGATGGCTATGATGAGGAAACACATACAGCATATGAATTCCATGGCTGTTTCTGGCACGGTAAGTTTTTTAGAGGGTCAGTTTTTACATAGGTACAGTACTTTAACGAAATATTTTTTACAGGGTGTTTGAAATGTTATGCACGGGACACCGTCAACAAGGTCAGCGAAAAGACCATGCATGATCTCCATCAAGCCACCATGGAAAAGACCCAGTACCTTAAAGATCGTGGCCTCCATGTTGTCGAAATGTGGGAGTGCAACATGAAGAAAGAATTGGAACACGATGAAGACATGAAACAGTACTTCGAGGATTACGATGTGGTGGATCCTTTGGAACCACGACATGCTTTCTATGGTGGTCGAACCAACGCAACGAAACTCTTCCACGAATGCAAAGAGGATGAGAAGATAAGGTATGTTGTTAGTGCACCCCAATAGATCTAGGAACGGGAGTCTAATGTCCGTTTTTCTTACAGGTACGTCGACTTCACCAGTCTCTATCCCTGGTGTAACAAGATGACCAGAACGGTCATTGGTCGGCCCCGTATCATCACTGAAAACTTTGATGATATTACCACGTACTTTGGCTTGATCAAGTGCACGGTATTACCACCTCGTGGACTTTTCCATCCCGTCCTTCCCTATCGAACCCAAGGCAAACTGATGTTTCCTCTGTGCAAAGCCTGCGCTGATACGTGTAACCAAGCCCCTTGTACTCATTCCGAGCGTGAAAGAGCTATCCAAGGAACCTGGTGCAGCGTGGAATTAGAGAAAGCCCTGGAGAAAGGTTACCATATCCTCCAAATGCACGAAGTGTGGCATTTTCCCGAAACCTCCGACGCGCTGTTCAAGGATTATGTGGACACTTTCCTCAAAATCAAGCAAGAATCCAGTGGTTATCCCAAGAATTGTGTCACTGAGGAACAGAAACAGCAGTACGTCGACGAATACTTGGCAGTCGAAGGTATACAGCTAGACCGAGAAAAGATCGAACACAATCCTGGGATGCGTGCACTGTCCAAACTGATGTTGAATTCGTTTTGGGGTATGTATTTTTTAAACGGTAATGTTCTCGCAAGGACGGCGAGGTAAACTTATCTTTTACAGGTACTTATATTAGATTTTTTCCCTTAGGAAAATTCGCGCAACGGTCCAATATGGCCAAAGTAGAATTGATTAAAGATCCCCAAGTGTATTTCGACTATCTATCGTCGGATGAAATCAATGTTCTCGACGTGAGATTCGTAAGCGACGAAATGGTCGAGCTTCGTTACGAGTACAACGAGAACTTCGTCGAACCCAACGCCAAAACGAACGTAGTCATCGCCGCCTTTACCACCGCTTATGCCCGTCTCAAACTCTATGGGGTGTTGGATCAACTTCAGGAGCGAGTGTTATATTACGACACGGACTCTGTGATATTTGTTAGCAAACCCGACGAACCAGAACCACCGCTAGGTCCTTACCTAGGCCAATTGACCGACGAATTAAAAGAAGGACATATTACTACCTTCATCTCGGGCGGTCCGAAGAATTACTGTTACAAGACTAGTACCAACAAGGTCGAGACGAAGATACGAGGGATTACCTTGAATTGTACTGCCATGCAAAAAGTGAATTTTGATGTCATTCGTTCGCTCGTGTATCTTCATGCCAAATGTAATGTTACGGGGCAAGTTACCGTGGACATACCGTTAAAGATAACGCGGAACACGAGGACCAAAAACATTGAAACCAAACGCATGAGAAAAGACTACAGAATAGTTTATGATAAACGCTTTATTGTAGATGATTACAAAACATTACCTTATGGGTACTAATAACAGTTGAAATAAATATATTTACGAGATCGTTTGATCTCAATGTTAATTTCTGATGTTCAGTTTGTGATAATGATCCAAATTCACCCCCGTTTCTTTTTCCAATGCCTCGATCTGCTTTTCGTTTTTTCTAGCCATGTCCCACATCAACATTTCTTTCGCGTTCATATGGTAAGTAAAGGTGTTCCCCTGGGGGGCCCGAGGTACCGTTATACCCGTTAGTGTTTCCAGTATGATTTGCGTCAATATGATGGCGTGCAACGTCGGATTGTCTATAAGCGTTGCTGGTATGATATTCTTCTCTATCAAAAGTTTCATCAAATCCAGAGTTCCCAAGTTTCCCTCTTGCGTAATAATTTTGTCCGAGAGCCAGTGAGTGACAATGTTTCTCCAAGTCATGTCTGCATTGAATGATCGTGAAATCAGGAAAGGTACTGAGCTTTTATAGATTTTGGTTACATAACAATGTGCATTGTATCAACAAGCTGTCCCACCGTGACACGGTCCTCGGAAATGTATCCATGATCGACGCATGCGTACCACACCATTTCAATAAAATCCCCGTTAGTTATAATTGCATCGTCATCCTCGTGAAATGGTACTCCATTTCTTTTCAACTCCTGTTCGGAAAATCCACCCAGGATCTTATCGTACAGGTTAGTAGCACACACGCTACGACGAAACACAAGTTCCTCATTAATGAAAAATAGTATAGCGATGGTCATCCTGACGCTGTCCAACGATAAATGAAATCTGTAGTGGCATCGTGTCTTTTATAGGTTACAATAACTGAAAGATCACGTGTTTCAATGCCCGCCTGTGTTTCACGCAAAAGATAGTTTTCCAATCGTCCGCCGTATACTCAATTAATTCGAAATCATATACTTTCATATCACTCAAACTTTCCGTAAAAGCTTTCATCACTTTTGTTTCCGAAGCCTTTTCCAGAGCATGATCAAAGTATAGACATAACCGTTCGTCTCTTTCCATCGTAAGACACTGATGATGCGTTTGAGACAGATGCTCTGTCATGCAACCGTTACAATTTTCAACAACGAGCTGAGAAATGATAGAAGCGATTTCTTCAGCTGAAACTTTTAAAAGTTTCCTGACGATAAGTTTTTGACGTTGATAAAGAATGAATTCCTTATTGTCAATATCGACGGGTTTAGACATGTTTACTCTTTGTCTGATCGAAAGTAATGACTGTTTCTTTCCTAGGGGGAAAACTTTATACGTACGTGCACCTTTAAAAATCTTCTCATATTCGAGTGTACGTCATGGGACACTCTGCCAGTAAGAATTCGAAGATCAATAAAAATCATAGCAAACAGAAAATGTTTAGAATCGGTATAAGTGCAGGACAAAATGATCTTAATCTTGAAGGGCATGTACAGGTGGGATACCGTAGTAAAACCATCAAAAATTACAAACCCATTGAAAAGACCCAAGAGAATAGTATTGAAAACGCTGAAGAATGAAAGGATTTTGTCATTTTACGCGTGAACATGGACGACTACTTATCTAGCGTGTATTACGATCCAAAACGACCCGGAGGATTTGGCGGTGCGGAACGTTTGTATGAAGATGTTAAGAAGGAAGGAAGATTTGCGCTAAGTCGTAAAGAAATTAGGGAATGGCTGATGAAACAAGATGCATACACGCTGCATAGACCCATTCGTCGCCATTTTAAACGAAACCGTGTCATCGTGGGCGGTATCGATCAACAGTGGCAAATGGATCTGGCGGATATGCAATCCATGCAGAAATTTAATGATGGATATCGTTATCTACTCGTGTGCATCGATGTTTTTTCCAAATATGCATGGGTAGTCCCGTTGAAAAACAAGACTGGTCCTACGTTGGTCGAAGCTTTCAAAGTCATTTTAACGTCTGGACGCAAACCCGAAGGGATCATGACCGATCAAGGAACAGAGTTTCTAAACAAACATTTCCGAGCATTGATGAAAGAAAAGACATCGAACTGTACAATACGTACAATGAAACGAAAGCTTCTGTCGTGGAACGTCTGATTCGTACTCTAAAAACCAAAATGTGGCGTTATTTTACAGCCAAGAAAACCATGCGATACGTAGACATGTTACCTGATCTGATCTATTCCTACAATCATAGTGTTCACGGTAGCATCAAAACAAAACCTGTGGACGTTACTGCTGAAAACGAGAAGAAAGTGTGGCACACCCTGTATGATGATCATAACGTCGTGAAAAATGTAAAGTACAAATTCAAGGTCGGTGATCAAGTGAGAATTAGCAAGATGAAACGAACATTTGAAAAAGGATACTTGCCAAATTTCTCCAAAGAGATTTTTACAATAAGCAAACAAATACCACGTGATCCTCCAGTGTACAAGCTAAAAGATCTAGACGGTGAAGAACTCAAAGGAACATTTTACGAAAAAGAGCTGCAAAAGATCATCAAGGAAGATGACGTCTACGAAATTGAGAAAATCTTGAAGAAACGTGGACGAGGCAATAACGTACATTATCTTGTAAAATGGTTAGGGTACCCCAATAAATTTAATACGTGGGTACCCGCTTCTGAAATAAATAAGATTTAAAGCGTTGAACGTGTTGTTAGTTTGTTATTCTCATCGGGGATTCATAATGAGCGGAACACATTTTTACCTTACGCTTCCGAGCAATGCGTCCCTGGACGTTTTTCCCGACAACAAAACGACCGAATATCGTGTAAAGTTACCGCAACCCATTGAGTTGGATGGCAATTGGGAAGTCGGACTGTATTCCATTTCTTATCCCCGCACTTGGTATACTCTGCGGAATGTTGTTGACGATCTATACTTTTATTACAACGACGGTACCGGAAACAATGGCGAGGGATTTTTCCTTGTGGCATTTGTCGATTACGGGCACTATGAAACTGTACAAGAACTTCTCAAAAACATGAATGCCTCTCTAAGGAAAAAAATCGGCAGCGACAAAATCAACTTAACGTACAGCACTCGAACAGGAAAGGTGACCGTCCATTTGGGAGCCAACTGTAAGATTGGTTTATTTAAAAAATTGTCCCTCATCTTGGGATTCGGTGGAAAAGAGGTAAAAATTGACAAAACGGGCGAAAGTCCACACGTAGTCGATTTGAATATCTTTTCGACGATCTACACGTATTGCAACATCGTTCAACCGCAGATCGTTGGAGATACGAGTGCACAATTACTTCGAAGCATTCCCGTCGAAGGAAAGTATGGCGATATCGTTACGAAAACGTTCACCAACATACAATACGTGCCTGTTCAAACGAAATCTTTTGGAGACGTGAAAATTCTTTTAAGGAACGACACGGGCGATCCAGTGCCATTCGAACGGGGGAAGGTGCTGACAACACTACATTTCAGACAGCATACATACTTCACTTGAGGAAGATGAATAATCCGTACGTACGTTATTATTTGGATCAACAACAGGGGCGTGGCATGCCCGTGTTCAGGGGCAGCCCCTGGCAATCCGGATACGGGCAACAGACAGGGTACGGCCTGGGGAGCCTGTTCCGTACTCTTGCAAGAAAAGCCATGCCTCTGATTAAAAGTGGAGCGAAAGCTCTTGGAAACATTGCCCTGAAAAGCGGGACAGACTTTGTGGGCGATGTCCTGGCAGGTAGAAACGTGAAATCAGCAGCAAAAGCACGAACCATACAGGCCGCCAACATTGCAAAAAGAAAAGCTATCGATACACTAAAGAGTCAAACGGGGAGCGGAAAACGGAAGCGCTCAAGAAGTGTAAAGCGTTCAAGAAGTGCAAAGCGAACAGCTAAAAAGAGAAAGATATCTGCAGTCAGGCGCAGTCAGAGCAAGAAACGGAAAACAGTTAAAAAGAGAAAGGCATCGACATCTGCAGCCAGACGCAAACAGACCAAGAGACGGAAAACAGCTCAAGACATATTTGGTTAAGATCATGAATCTCGTACATTCCAAATCGCAAGAATGCACAAAAAGCGAACTCGATCTATTCTCTGTGCCCCCAACACAAATCAGTTTAGAAAAAGGACATTGGGTAGATCATCAACCCGTTTCCAGTGTAGCCGATGGTGGTGTCATTACGTTCCTGTCTCCGGGCACTGAAGATTATGTGGACCTTGCTAGAACGATTCTTGTGGTGAGAGCGAAAGTGACAAAAGCCGATGGTACGGATCTCGGAGCAGCCGAAAAGGTATGGTGTTTTTCATATTGAATACGGCGTTTCCAAATATTAATTTCCTTCTAATCTGTTTAAGGTTGGAGTGGTGAACAATTTCCTCCACAGCCTGTTCAAACAGGTGGATGTCTTTTTGAAAGGGAAACAAGTCACTCAGGCTACCGGAACCTATGCGTACCGTGCTTACTTGGAAACCCTTCTGAATTACGGTCCCTCTGCAAAAGATTCACAGCTCACTGCTGCGTTGTATTACAAGGACACTGCAGGGAAAATGGATGTTGCGGATCCTACCGCGGTCGGTGGTAATGGCAACGCTGGACTCAGAGCAAGATACGTTTTCAGCAAAGCAAGTGGAACTGTTGAAATGACCGGTCCCATATTCAGCGACATATTCATGTCCGAACGTCTCCTGCTGAGTTACGTAGATCTGAAAGTTATTTTGAATCGAGGCAGCGACGAGTTCTGTTTGATGGCCTCCGAAGAAGGAGCCGATTATCGGGTGAAACTCACCGATGCTTATCTCAAGATACGTAAAGTGAAAGTCAACCCGAGCATTTCCGTGGCTCATGAAATTGCGTTGAAAAAAGGACCGGCCATCTATCCTATTCGTCGCATCGAATGCAAGAGCTTCATCGTTCCAGCTGGAAATCCCTCCCTAAGGAAAGATAACCTTTTCAATGGACTGGTGCCGAAAACATTTGTCTTTGGAATGGTCGAAAGCGAAGCGTTTAACGGTGCTATGAAAAAGAATCCATACAATTTTCAACATTTCAATGTGTCTTCCATTGGAATAACCGTCAACGGAGAAGAAATGCCATTTAAACCCTTGCAGCTTTCCTATGGTGCTGCACCTAAATACATCGAAGCATTCAGCACCCTGTTTTCTGGTACGGGGAAAATGTATCACAACACAGGAAACGATATATCCCGAGAAGAATTTCCCAAAGGTTACGCTGTGTACCCCTTTGACCTGACACCAGACATGTGTGGAGCCTCTCCTCATTTTAACGTGGTGCAGAAAGGAAATCTAGCCATTGATATCCAGTTCTCCACAGCGCCTGCAAACGCTGTGAGTCTCGTATGTTACGGGGAGTTCGAGAATACCGTTCACATCGACTCTGAAAGAAACGTTGTCTACGATTACTCGGGATGAATACTGCCCAGATAACCCATGCCTTGGAACAAGATCCTGTAACAAGCAAGAAGTTTTGGGCCGTGTTCCCTAGCGACAAGCTACCTCAGACGATAGACAAATATCCGTGTGGATTCGTTGCGAACACTGATACGAGCAGCGAACCCGGGACCCATTGGACCGCTTTCTACTTTCCATCGGAAGAGAAGGGAGAATTCTTTGACAGTTACGGACATGCACCCGAGTACTATAGGAAATCGTTTGGAGACTTTTTAAAGTCTCGCGCATGGGATTTTAATAGACGTAAACTGCAAAGTGCTTGGTCGGATGTATGTTGTCATGCCAGTATTGCATATTTTATCTTAGTCATAGAGCAAGAGGTCAGAGCATGAGTAAAATCGTACATTTATTTAACAATGATACGGTCTTAAATGATACAAAAGTATCCCAGTTTGTTAAGAGACATTTTAGGTATTGTTAAAACATTCCAATGTTAACCCTAACCAGCTCAGTAAAAAATGTTTTCAATAAAATTGTTGTAAAAACTACAGTATGTGTTTCCTTATTCTGCGCATGCGTACAGACTTACGTCCCACATGCGAAACGTGCATAAAAACCGCAGCCCCAAAGAACTGACGCCAATACAAAATTGGTTTTAACAATATTTTTTATTAATACATGCAAACAGTTACAACATTTTAATAATTAATCCATTGTTTGGATTTCGCCGTCTGTTTTCTTATAAAGTTACGGTAATATTCCGCGGGACTTGCACGTGGTGATGCTGACAATGGTTGCCCTGGGGGTGTTTTGAAAACAATTGGTTCATCCTTTTGAACTTCCTTCCATCTTTCCGTGTTCCTTGCAATATCTTTGGGTACGTTAATCTTTGACAGTCCGCGAAAAAATTCTTGTGCTCCCTTAGGATTAAAATTCTTGCGTGCCCGCATGGCGTCACTGACCAGATCCGATATATTTGAATCGGGAATCTCTTTACCATCCACTTTCACTTGCCCAGATTCGTCCCAGGAAATAACGTCAGGTCTTGCTTTCAGACGTTTCAAAAGAGTTGCCGCTTTCGAGCGCAGGGTTACAGGTAAATGACCGATCACGTCCGCGTCAGATAAAGATACTTCCCCTTTGGACTTCTGTTCCGCATCCTGTGCAATCCGAACAGTCGGTATTTGATCGTCCTTCTGTCGCTTCAAACTCAAATAACTTTCCATGCTCGCATTGTACATTTTCTGTTTTTCGACATCGGACATGTCTGTACTCTGAAGAATCTCTGACATCGCCGTATCCTGATGCATCATATTAGATGTAATGGGGGAGGTTTCAATCTTTTGTTTCTGCTCATAACGATTAAGCACATCCTCCGGGACCAATACCATGCGTTTCGCATGCTTCATACCAGTAAACTTCCGAGTACACTCAACACGGGTGGTAAGAGAGCTGACAATAAATTTCCACCTTTTTGATTAAGGCGTTGTTTTTTCCGTTTTCTCGATACTTTTTTACTGGCCAAATCACGGAGATGTGTCTTGTAACGCGCTAAACGTCGCTTTTGACGAGGTGATAATGGGATGACACCTTTAAGCAAGTTTAAGGAACATTCGCAGATAGCGGTGATGACCTCCGGGGGGACGTTGTTGATCATGAATTTACGTAGTTTTGGCCCACATTTCCCCATGACCTGAAGGTACGGTAGACTTCCTTTCATGCGCTTCGACATCTTGAAAATGAACCGTTTTCAATACACGTTTGGCTTTTAAGCACGTTTCACATAAACAATCTGTTTCTCTTCGGGTAAAATGTTGGTCTTCAAACGCATATTTTCCGGCGTCAACTGGTGACAATCGATGACTAAATATCCATAAGGCCTGTTCGTCGCATCGTGAAATGCATCCAGAAGGTATCCGGTATGTTTAGGAAACATCTGTCTAGCAAGTGTGGAAACACCAAGCGAGTCACGTGGGTTTCTAAACACGATGAGAACGTGACTATTCAAACTGATCGTTCGAGAACGTTCGCCCGGTGGGAACAAATTCTGGGTAAGGTACAGCACGGACATGCCAAGGTGATGGGAATCACGTGTAAACAAATCCGAGACACGTGGGTCGTTGGAACATTGAGACATTAAGTCATCGAGCACGACTAACGAATTATCATGTCCACGGGTCATCTCACATAAATTATCGGGAAATCCTTCTACCAGAGTTAAATTGGGCACTGTCTGCAACATTTCTTCGAATTCCTTCTGATATATGCCGTAACAGTATATGATTTTAGTCGGCACGGGATTAAATAGTTCCTCTGCATGCCGTAACATGGAACGAACCAAATAAGACTTCCCGCTCTGAGATTGCCCACAAATATAAAAGTTCGCTGGCGTTTTAAATCTCACGTCCATCGTGTTCACGTGCACAACACGTACTGTGTTATTATTTGATGTGTCCGTCCGTCTTATATCTTAAACACCTGCCTGATCATTCTACGGAAAAAACTCTCTTGGATTCGAAACGCACTAAAATCAAAACTTTTCAAGGGCGCTGTAACCAGGCGAACAGCCCTGCGCGTAGTATCTTCAGAAGCATGCATCAAATAAACTAGTGTCAGGTATGCCATAGCACGGCCAAAATTAGTCACGTTGATCATGTTAAAAACATGCATTTCATTAGGAGTAACATTCACTACCATTTGATTGTAAAACGCTTCGTGACGCCGAAGCAAATCATTGACATGCATTTCATTAGGAGTAACATTCACTACCATTTGATTGTACAACGCTTCGTGACGCCGAAGCAAATCATTGACATGATGAGATAGTGTTCTCAAATCAATATCAACTCCATTTTCCCGAAGTTCATCTAGTATCACTTCCATTGCAGCAAGACAGCAAATGAACAAAATAAATGAAACAATTTATTTATATACAACAAACAATTCATCTACGTACAGCTTATTATAAATCCTATCTAAAAAACCCTATGTCTAGCTAAAGCAAATTTACTACACTAATTTTATGCTATTATAGTTACATTCAGTAAAACATCACAAAGTTTGCGCGGGAAAATACAAGGTAAAATTTACGAGGAATTTATAGTACATCATAACACGTAAAATGCATGTTTTATCTTTCTTTTGTTGTGTATTACTTGTGCTGGTAACGTCATGTTGTATTGAGGATGCGTGGGAGAATGTCGACTTTGCCTTTGGTCTGCTCAACTGTGCAGGAAGACAGCTAAAAAGTATACCGTACAGCAGTAATGTAAAGCCTTGGGTAAAATCGGCCGACTTCAGCAGAAACAACATTTCTCACTTTAACATTTCGAGGTTCTGGATGAAGTTTCCAAATGCCAAGCGCATAGATTTACGAGGAAACCCCCTGGACTGTTCCGTGCTGCAGCCGTATATCTTTGACTTCGTGCTTAGCGATTGTCCAAACAACAACAGCATCGCCACTTCCAGCCCGCAGCTTACCACCTTCGCGACTTCTTCTGTCTCTCTTACGGCAGAAACAAAAGGGCACTGGCTTGGTATCACTCTTATCACAATCGGGACATCGATGGTTTCCGTGATATGTGTTGTTCTGGCAGCGTATTATGTCATGAAGAAGAGACGAGCTGTTCCTAATAACAATATGTTCGCGCTGGAGGGACTTGGTACCGTTTCCCCGTCCGACTCTTCAGGAAGCGAAATATTGAATTATCTTCGAGAATCAGAAGTATAGTTTACTTTTGCCTTACAGACAAGTGTCCTACAGTTCATATTATGTTTTGTTTATTGTAAATGGGAGCTTGTTTTATAGAGTTCGCAGGATAGCTTCCGGTTAAATTAACATGAACAATTCCTCAACAATTTAAGTTCCTTAAAACGTTCCTAACTTCCTGTTTCATTGATCAATCAAATTGCTCAAAAATAAAATATATAATTTGATTGGTCAATGAAACAGGAAGCTTTGAAGTTTTAAGGAACTTAAATTGTTGTTCGGAGGTGTTCCTTCAAGCTAGGAAATGAACTGGTCAACATTTTTCATATTTTCGCTTCTATTGGCACGACTGTAATGCACTAGTGTAATATAGTTATTCATTTTACTGTGTTTCTAAACAAAACGCAAAACACAAAAAAAAAGACCTATTTTCTGTAGACTGTTTAAATTCCGGCTGTAATATCTCCTTTCATGTACATAAATAGATATTAGTTTAAACTGTGTACGTTAATGAATCGGTTATTTTCCCATTACATAAACACTTTGAAGCGATACATAAAGTTGAGAACCACTGAATCAGTGCCAGTTAAAAAACAATCGTATAAATGCGTTATAAATTCGCTCGTATAAATGGCCCTAATGTGCATCTCATTACACCTCGCTCAAACAAATATTTGACATGATGAGATATTGTTCTCATTTCAATATCATTTTCCCCACGCTGGTTCTGGGCCGACCCTATTACAAGAGTAAATGAACACAACACACAGTGTAAAACGTTTCAAATATATATTCATAAACATGATAATACAAAGCTCTTTAATTATACGTTAAATGTTTATATAAATGTTTCAGTTCTGCTGAGCATCCGGATAATAACGACTGTAAAACAATGGTACAAAAGGTGCCATGGTGTCAGGTTGTTTTGGCAATTCCTCGGGAACCCATTCAAAATAATCACACCGGTTTTCGTTGCAGCAACAGAAGAACTTTTTACCCGTATTGGGACCTTGTTTCTTGACTCGCTTCACGGCACACGGTTCGTTGTGATAGCAATTCGGTTTCTCGATTTCTTTCTCGTCTGCCCACATCCATAAGGAGCAAGGATTCTCCCGACTTGCACACGTAAAATACGGTCGTCCATAAGACTTTTTCAACATGTCTTTAACTACACGAAACTTCGCGGGCTTTCGGTGACTCTCACATATCGGTTGCGTTAAGCCTGTGGCTCTCCAAGCTGTCAGAGCTGTCTGGAACAGATAACCGTCCTCTTCTGTACATAGAAATCCACAGCTGGGCTTCTGTCCACAAAACCAAAAGGAACCCTTGTCTGTAGTTGAATTGGAAGCAGCTTTTCCGTGCAAACACTCCATCGCTATAACTTTAAAATAAAACATTTTACTTCTTGCCTTTTATACAAAAACTCAACCCACCAAATCATACGGCTATGCGACATCTGTCACGTGAAAAAAAAAGTTATGCTACAAATGTTATGGAACGCTATGCGACATCTGTCACGTGAAAAAAAAGTTATGGCGTTAGGTGTTAGCGTACAGATTTCACGTGATAGGTGTTATACAAATGTTATGGAACGCTATGCGACATCTGTCACGTGAAAAAAAAGTTATGGGACAGATTTCACGTGATAGGTGTTATGCGACAATGCTATTAAAATTATATAAAGCAGGTCGAAAAGTACATGTTCAACATTTCAAAAGGTCTCAACAACTTACAAGTATTGCTGCGGTTATAGATATGGATGTTTTTTTTGTCAACAGAAGTTTTTTCTGTAAAGAATTGGGTTTTCTGAGTGTTGGAGACGCTACAGCTCAATCCTTCTTTTTTGAAACCGGTCTACAGTGGAACGACCTGACGCCCAAAGAGTATGCAAATACGTACAAACTCACATCCATAAATTACCTTTTGGTGTGCCCGCTGGAGTCGATGCCCTTCCTCTTTCCGATCTTCCTAAGATAATCTCTCAGCTGTATGAAAATGTACGTCAGAACTCGAGGTCAGCCATTGCGTACAAAGGTGGAATATATGAAAGAGACCTGTTATCTCGCCTTAACATTCCTGCGCTTGATTTACAAGATTATGGCTGTCCCAAGGCTGAAAAGCTCTTCGACCAGCTGGTCTGGCTCGAAACGTGCGGGAAACATACCGAAAACGCCGCCTACCAACGCTGTGCCAAAGTGGAGGTCGAAGCATTTGCGATGTGGCTGAAGAAGACGCTGGACGCTTAAAGAAAAAACAAAAAACCGGTTCCTGTAGGAACCATCAAAATAACAAAAGAATTGAAACGAATACTGTGATATTCATACTTAGCTCGCCCTAAAAAAACTATCTCACAAACACTTACACACGTAAAAATTTCCTTATAACTATTCAATTTACCTGCATAAAAATTCCCCTGCAAATAATTCACCTACATAAAAAATTATACACAATTTCGAATCGCTCATATTCTTTCATAGATTTGGTGGCTCTTAAAAGAGCCGTTTTTTTCTTCCTTTCTTCGCTAGAGTAGCCCCAGCTCCCGCAGAACAATCGTTTCTTCTACCATCGCCTCAGGATGGTCGCGGTACCTCGCTAACATTTCGAACATGGCCACAGCCTCAAAATTTAGGTCCATCATAATCCCATAGAACTCGCGCAAATGCGCGAGCTCCCTGTTCCTTTCCTCCTCCTGCTCCCTGCAAGGCGCCCGATACCGCCTGTGTCTCTCATTGTGTCTTTCTCGTCTATCCATATCTGTCTTCTTTCCGTACTTGCTTTCCTTCGCTCTTGCCTTCTCGCTCGTTGCCTCAGCTCTTCGCTTCTGCCCCAAAACGTCTCGTCACACACATATATGGATGCCGTCTTGGCGCCAAAAGTGCACAAAGCCCGCGCTGACTTCCAAGATCAAGGTCACACTTACTAGGCCAGATCATAGGTGTTACGCGACAAAGGTCATGGAACGTTACGCTACAAGGTCATCAACAAACGCTATGCTACATGGAACAAATGCGTTACGCGACAAATGTCTAAAAAGTATATATCTTAAACTTGTCAAAAAGCACGGCAAACAGTTGTATACTGTCTCTGATTATGGCTGGTTCAATATTTCACTTACTGGAAGTAATCTACGCTAAGAACGTAGCATGCGAGGTTCAAAAAATACGCAATGAACGCTGCTGTGGCTGTAAAGTATACGAACAGGATTGCCTAATGATGGATGAACACGAAACCTGGGGAATGCACAGGTTCAACACTATAGAACAAGCTAACAACACGTCCTCCACATGGAACGAATTTGTGGCCGCTATCAAAATTCTAAACATAGAAAATCATAAAGATTTCACACAGCACCTGATGTGTTTGCAAGAAGAACCGGATCAAAACTTTGTCTACACTTTACTACAAGTATATCAAGACAATCAACCATTACTACGTATTCTACATGACTTATGGAATCCACAAACTGACCCCCTGGAATCCTATGCTCAATGTCATTTCAGCTCACCGCCAAGATACACCTATTATGTCAAAGGGACAAAGGAAACATTCAAATCCCTCGAAACGGATCATAACAAAGCGTATCAGAAACATTTAGAAAATAAACTACGAGAACAACTCAATAAATTGTAAAATCTTTGTTCTCAAAAAACATTAGTAGTTTTACAAAACATCTCTGTTAAAAAATCTTTTACAATTTTATAAATAAATAAATGTTTTTTACTAAAAGTGTCTTATGCACAATGTTCTTCGCTCCAATACATTAGGTAGTTCAAAATGGGTTCATAATCAGAAAAACTTCCTCTCAAATCCCCCAAAAAATCAAGTGTTACTTCACGATCTCTTATCAAGTTCGCATAATGTTCTTTCGCACGCTCGTAATATTCCAATTTCATCACTCGAATGGCTTCCAGAAACTGTTTCCTCACAATTCCATGCTCAATCACACGCTCCACTGCTTCCAAACCATGCAGTAACCATCCCTCCTCGTCTGACAACATAATACAGTCGTGTCTCCTCTGACTCGGATGATCGACTTCACAGCCTGGACATTTCTCCTTCAATAATCTCCGAATTTCACAAACAACCGCTTCGAAAAACACAGCATTCATCAAGTCACAAACATTCTTCACTTCATAAGATACTTCATCCACAACCAAATCGTTTGGCACCTCCTGAGAAATATTCATTGCTGCAAACATATCACATAAACTCTCCATTTTAAAATAAATATAAAACTCCCGTTTTTATACGTCCCGCTGACGCCATCTGAAAATTCCAAAAGATCACGCGATAAATGTTATGCGACAATACTTGCTGACGTCATCTCAAAAGATCACACGACAAACGTTATGCGACAATGTTCCAAAAATGACGTCACTCTTATCCCTAAAAAATGCTGACGTTCTATGGCAGGAAAAATGCTGACGTCATATGGCGGGAAATCACAAGCTCATTAGTATTCCGCTATATGGGGGGGCACATCTACTTATATGTAGACATGTTTACAGGATGACGACATGAATAACAATACATAATAAATATAGCATAAAAATGAATAAATGTTTTAGACACATAATACTTCGTTTATTTTTTTGATAAACATGGTTTGGCATGGTCAATCCAAAACTTATATGTTTATTATTTATTAACCATATATCAATATCATGCATTTGTTTTAACTTTTCTTCTGCTTTTGTAAATTCTTCACTGGCGAAAAGTTCATCGCGAATCAAGTATGCAAAGACTGCACGGCAAGGTGGTGACATTGTTGACAACACCGCTCGGGTTGTGAACACATTTTGAGAAAACAGTAGTAGTTGGTGGTTTTGGGTTGTTTTGCCAACTGTTTAAATCTTTCTCAAAGTTTTGCTTGTGCGACTTGTTGTTGTCCAATGATACGCGGCTCGACGGTTTCGTCACCCTCTGCATTTTGTCCGCGGATTACACTATGATTATCAATTTTTGGGCAAATCCGTTTATAGAGCGGTGCTGGATTTATAAGTTGAGTATCATTTGATATCTGGACCCTGGAGCTTGAAGACGCTTGATTATCAATTTTTAGCCAAATCCGTTTATAGAGTGGTGCTGGATTTACAAGTTCAGCATCATTTGATATCTGGACCCTGGAGCTTGAAGACGTTTGGCTTTCTGCTGAAATGTTGTCAGGAACACCAATACCAAATGATAGTATTTTACGTGTTTTCAAAGGTGATTTTGTCCCCACTGTCGTCCAATTGATTGTGAAAACGTTTTCTTATCTTAGTATAGATTTCCGTAGCCTCAAAACAGCGTTCACATTTAGTACATTTGCATTTTTCCGTAAAGGGACATTATTCACAAGACATTCTTTTACTTTGCCAGCACACTTGCTTGTCGTGTTGGTAACCGTTTTTTTATTACCCAGATATTTTGTGCGTAATTACCATATTTGGGTAATTATGCGCGAATGTCAACATTAATGTTTTGTTACGTTATTACCCATGTTTGGGTAATACTCGTAATATGGTTATTATTACAGGGTAATTAATTTTTGCGGGTAAAGTATTTCTGTATCGCAATGGAGGGGGGCACATATGAAAAAGCTCTTCGATATTATAAAATTCCGACCAACCCGTTTGTACCATTTTGTTTGTGCAAACATAAATTGTATCTTGCGGATAATTTTTGTAGTACATATTGGGCACACAATACCGCAAGACTACGTAAGGAGTTTGAAAAATTGGTTATACGTTATCCGTATGTTGATTGGGAACCAGTGGAAAAATGGCTGTACAAATTATAGATTTACTACAATTTAAGTTGCCGTGCGATTGTAAATCATGCAAAAGTTGGGACGAAAAATTGGAGTTGATGATAACATGTCACAGGATCACGTGCGCGTGTGACGAAAATGTGAATCTTGTATGTAAACGAGATGACGACTTGTGCTCTGTACGCTATGTTTGTTATAGAACCGATGCGGGAAATTGTGGTTTTAATATTAACGCTTATGACAAGTTATTTTCTGAATACGTTTCAATTCTAAACGATGCAAGTGATTATTTGTTTTGGTTAACACGCGACAAGTGTGGGTGTTTAGAATCAACGGTGGCATATGTGGAACCCGTAGCAGTTGGAACTGCACCTACGGAAATGGAAAATGAATTGCAACTGTTTTATATATGTGCCCTTGGATGTTGTAACTATAAAAAGTCAATACTGCAAATAAAGGCTTTACACGGTGATGGCATCTGTTGTATATGTGGCGGTGTGTGTATTAAACAAAACGATGTATATAGTTGTCCGCGGCTTGATGGCGGTTGTGGCACATTTTTTCATGCACTGGATTCAATGACGCTTATACAAACTGTAATGTGTAATGACAATCTTGAAGATCACGCTTTTCTATGTTTACCAAAGAAAGCGCGAATGATTTGCGGACAACACGCTATCCTAAAATACCAACACAAATCGTATTACCCGTATATAAACGGGGAACTTGTATATAAATGTACACGTATGCATTGCTGTGTTAATACTTTAAAAGATATATTAATGCCCATTATTACCAATGGGGAAGTTTTATTGTAAATATTTGTTTAAAAATATACATTTTGTAAGATAGAGTTGATGTATTTATTGTTCTATGTTTTTTTACTGTTTTTACAATTTTTTTTACGATTACTGAAGATCTTTTAAGAATTGCATTTGCAATATTCCCGGACCACCATTTGTTCATTTCATGTTCGCCAGCCACGATTCCTCCTAAAAAAATTTTTAAACGCACAATTTAAATTAAAATTCAAAGTTTTAAACATGCACCTACCTACCCCTCTAGATTTGTGGGTTATAGGGGTTGTACCATTTGCGGGTTATAGGGGTTGTAACGTTTACCACCCTGCGTGTTATTCACTGATATGTACATATTTTGATGTCGTTGTGGGGGTGGTCTTCTTCCCCCACCCCCACCCCCCAGACCACCCATTAACAGGAGAGGTAAAATTCCACCATCCTGTTTGGCTGTTTTGTTTTTTTTACTTCTTTGATGTTTACCGCCTTTAAAGTTTCCGCCTTTTTGTGTTCTCACCATGACTACAATCAGTCTTGAAATGCAAAAGCTTTGGGTGGCGGATCATTTTATCAGTTGTCAGATTATTTTTTCGGTTTGGTAGTGGAAAAAAAACCTTTCCGAAACTTTGAATATATGGTGTAGATATGACGGTCGTATATATGAATTAATATTTCAAAAACATTTTGGATTTGTAAAAGCTATACCCTATTCGCTTAGAAAAGATGTTCGTGATAAAATAGTTCATTTCGAAACAACTTTAAGAGACGTTACTCTTTATTTAGAGTGTAATCTTTTGGTTGAAAATAACCGAAATATAAAACAGTATTTGGCTGAACATTTCGGTATTTATATTTCACAATTGGTGGTTGTGGACATGCTACAAACACACTATTTCGATGGACACAATTACAGGGATGCCATTATTACACCATAATACAATGGATGGTTTAACATTGATAAGACCGTGGATTAATGAAGACCGAAATCATTGTACAACATTTTTTTACAAGGGCTTATTTGGTAAAGCAAATATAAAAATATGTTAGTAGTTGTACCATGAGTGAGGATTATAAAACTACATATACATTTGGTGTGTGTTATATTGGAACTTCGAATATACGCGCATTTACAAGTATGGTTGTAAATTACGATGACTGGACGGTAGTGTTTAATGCCAAAGGTGAAATTTTTTCGTTTTTAAAGGATTTATTGCAACTATGTTTTAACACTTTGATTAGTGAACGCGAAGCACATTTTTAAATTGGTGCTGAGAAGGGCGTGTTATGTTCTGATTGCATATTAAAACTTGTATGCGAAGTGCGGGACGCTACTTGTACCTGCGGACGGGGCTATACTACATTAAAGTGATTAAAACAAATACTTATACAGAATAAAATATATATAACTAATCACGTGTGTATTATTGTGTATAAAATAAGAATGAAATAAGCATTTGTTGTTTAGATTGTGTGCAAACCTTTTGAGAGTTGTTGGCGCATTGTTGCAGCATGGATTTTGATTTGGATAAAATGGGTGAATTAGCTTCATTTTGTGAATATAAAAATAGTATATTTACGAACAACAAACCGCTTGACGTATTTTGTGGTGACCAAGTTTACAGCTGTAACCATTTTGTGAAGATAATTGAGTTTTACCCTGTACGTAAGACATCTAAGATTACCATTTTCAAACATACCACATGTTCGAAATCAGTACATTGGCCTTGGTTGGTATCAGCACGGTTATGGTTACTCTTTGATAACGCGCACACCGAGAGTCTGTGTCGAAATGAAAGAATTTGTGCTACAACTTTATAGATATAGTAACAGTTTTTGCAGTGAACCTTTTAATGAAATTGTGCTAAAAGTGCGAAAACAATTACTTGAAAAGGGATATCATTTACATAAATCGGTGTTTAAGTTTATACTATTCATTCTGCTACATAAAACGTATCTGGGCGACACGTTGCTAAATGTTTCTAACACCAACATATTTCTCTGATGTGCCTGTAATTTGTGGTGTCAAACGCTTTCACCTATGGCAAACTAATTTATGGTATGGCTGCTACCAATTCGAAGAAGATAGCATATTGTCAGAACATTCAGAGCGTAAATACCTATATTTGGAAAAATCATTAATATTACAATCAGCGTATTACATGAAATTAAGGGTCGGATTGCAAAAAAAACAATTGGGATATTTGTGGGTGTGTTGGGGGCGTGTTTAATAACGTATAAATGCTACCAAATTATTTGCAAACTAGTACTTGCTTGCGTTGGCACTAGCATAAGCACTAGCACAAGTAGTAGTTATTCGTTTTAATGATGACGGAAGTTTATCATAAAGAAAATACTCTTTGCGAAACTGTGCTTGGCACATATGCAAACAAATTGACAAAAATGGTCTTTGCTAAATGCTATAACAAGAAATGTGTTCTTGTGTCAGGCGTGCATTCTCAGAATACAAATAAATTTTTATATAAAACTGGTGTGGAAATGAGCTTTGATGAGTTGGAAAATCTCACAGAAGCACTAGCTCTATATAACCACAATCTTAATTAACCTAATGGAGTAATCAGTACTGAGTAGTAACATATTATATACTCATTCTGCATGATATTGCTTGCACAATATCTATAATTCCTCATTATTAACATTAATTTTATCTTCGAATATTGTTCTCAAACAACAAGAGAAAATGGTATAATATTGTACCCAAATTCGATTATGTATACTAGAATTAATTAATTAGAATTTTGTAAGTCCGATAGCACTTTGCATCATTGCTGGCACTCACCGCTGTTATCCTGTGTCTTCGCCTTTCTCTTTGGAGGTCTTGACCATGACTCCCATCATCTATGCTTTGCTTTTGCGACGTTTTGTTTGGAAGTACACTCTTAGTGATCCTAATATAATAAATACAGTTACAGAGTAGTTATGACAATATTAATTGTTGCGTATTACCGGTGTCACAGGAATTACCAATTTGCCCCCCCCCCCCCCAAGAGATATGCCCCCTCTCAGGGAGTGATATTGATAGGAATTCCCCCCCCCCAGGGAGGGGGCGAACATATCCCAGGAATATCACCCCCCCCCTCCACCAGGAAGGCAAATACCCTGGGAATATCGCCCCCGTTAGGATATTTGCAGTCCATTCAAATTAAATTCATTTTACAAAACCTTACTTCCCATCACCCCCTGTGCGCATGACTGAAAAGCTGGAATTGCCTATTGCAACAAGTGGGTATATACTGCATATAACTACAAAAATTGTGAGATATTGTCCACATGCATTGTCCAAGTTCTGTGTACACGCTTTCCGTGCAAGTATTTTCTGCGTTTTGTAGGTGGCCATGCAGTTGTTTCATGTATCTAACAGAAAAGTAATTTGTAAAATTGTGATATTCAAAACATTATTATGTGGTCAATCAATTGTATTTGATTACATTGAATGTTACAAATGATCGACATTAGATTGCGACTAAAATGACGAAGACAATTGGACAAACCACGTGGCCAAAGACAATGATTGGCCACGGTTGTGACTTTTGTGTTTTTGGAAAGCACAAGGTTAAAACTGGCAATTGTGATACAGAAAAATATATACATATCGTTGTAAGTGAATGTCGAACACACAGAACCATTTGTGACCAAATTATCCGACACAACTTCGCATTTTAATATATTCCAAAACATGCTTTATAATAATACAAATCTAAAAGGCTGCTAAGCATAAATTTCACAGACAATATTGCACAGGATAAACCTTGAGTGCTATGATGAAACAAGAGCCTTATTTATCAGTAATTTAAGATTATAATCTGTCAAAATTAGATGCGCCTCACACGCGCAATGACGATTTAGGTTATGGTAATAAACTGGTCAACTCTAGCAAGAAAAGACAACATAAAGAACACTCAGGGTGAAATAGCAAAGAATGGAGGTCAAATTGCAAAAGAATGGCTAAAATCTGTTGGTGTTGACATCATTCAACACTACCAATACTGTACTAATCTTAATTAGTACATAATTAAGGCACTTAAGATAATTAATCATGAATAATTTCCTACCCCAGTTAATTAATATGGCACAGGCATATTATGTGCAAATATTAACTTTATAAAATGTTACTCATTTTCTATTTCTAGTATGTCAAGATGGTACTCAGGGATTCTGGGGAGATGGTAGAAACAGAGTTTATAGTCAATGGACGAAAGCAGCCACTGCTAGAAATAAGAGAGAGGATGCTTTCGAGTTAAGAAAAATACATGAGGCAGAGGACCAATGACGAATATGACAAACTGACAAAGAATAGTCTGACAAAATCATTGAAAGTGATCAATGAACACATCGAAGGAGAAAATGAGGACAAAATGACGAATGTTCTGGTAACAACTGCAAAGACCAAGCTGAAAATTCTGTAGGATGTGTAACAAAATTAGGGAAAGCAATTGAGTTTGTGATGGGCAAGACGAATGAAGTCGGTAGTTTGATAAAGCCAGACAAAAATATAAACAGTTCCCCACTGACAAACTTTACTATAGCACGTTCATGAGAAAAGTGGCTGTGATGGAAACTCATGTCTCAAAATAGGCAGTCACATATCTGCTATATCTTTCAAGTTCGTTGCACATGTCGCGAGGCTAAAAAATTCCGCCATAACACAATGCATATTAGTCTCCTTGTCCATGAAATACAAAGCCCCCCGTTCACTAGTGTGCACAATAGGTAGAAAATAGACTTGAAACTTTGATAATATTCGATCAATGTTTCGTTTACGCTATCTTGAAATCGCGTGTGTTTCCATGGCAACATAGCTGCCATGCGCAGATAAAAGCAATATGGCGGCTGAAACAAGTTGCTCACTCAAACATTTTAAATTGAATAAATGTTGTATTCATTTTGAGGATGTTTCACAATCACTTCTAAAGGTCACAGAGAAGCGTCTGAAGAGATTTGTTGCTTGTCGTGAGAAATTGGCGAAGCTCAAAGACCGGAAATCTGTCGCAATTCGGACTTGTTTACTAGTGAAGATGGGGCCACCACTTAATTATACCCCCTTGTGTGCATCGGCATACTTTGATCTTTGTGTTTCTTTTTTGTTTTGTTTTTTTCCCCTTTATAGGACCTTATAGGGGTTCAAATTTTATTGAACTCGTCCATAGGGGTGGGGTGTACATTAAGTTTAAAGTGCAATGTAAACAAAGGCTTTGTTTACATGTCGGTATCCAAAACATTGAATTTCATTCGACAACTATTTATATTTTCATGATTCTAGAGTATAATAAATTATCAAGACACAACAATTATGCTTTTACTGTTTGTATAATAAAGAGGGCTCCTTTGTGCACATGCACAGATCGGATTGTACCTCATCTTTAATGTCCAGACCCCCCCCCCCCGTCCTCTTTGCATGAATTTTTCTGAAGGGTGACCCCAAAGTCATTTCTGTGCGGTTAAGGCTGTCGGCATACTTTGATGTTTTTTATTGTTCTGAGGGGTAAGGGAAAATTTACAAATATCAGAGGGGTTTTTGTGTCAGGCTGTCAGCACTTTGACCTTTTTTTTCTTGGGAGTTAAAATTTTACTGACCTTATCGATAGGAGGGGGATGTGGATATTAAATAGATAGCCCAATGTAGAAAGGCATTTTTCACGCTCTAACTGCTGTGGGGAACTCGAAGGGTGTTTGGGTGCCCAGAAGCGGCTACCATGACCCCCCCCCCCGACATTTTGCTAGTACATTGGGAAAATTGGCCTGAGCCTCAGTTGTATAGAGTCAGAAAATTTGCAACAGGTGGCCCCTAAAAGCAGGACTTGGTGAAATTGTGAAATTCGGACCCCCTTTATAGTAGACATACACAGGGAAAAATTTGTTATTTTTAAAGAATATGGTTTTAAAAATTTTTTTCTTTCTCACCCTCAACTTAAGTTTGAAAAAATAAGGCCCCACTTAAAAAATTAAATGGGGGCCTCAGGAGGCACTGGGAACTCGACTGGTATTACCATGAGAACTGCTATAAAAGACTTTGTGATTTAAACAAGTTGCAAAAAGTGGAGGAAAAGAGAACATGAGGCAGCCAAATCTTAATTGGATGTGAAGTTGCAGACTGTTCCACCAAAGAAGCTTTTACACTCATCACTTGACAATGATGGTCCCCAAAATAGTGACATGAGGGCTAGATCACCAAATGTTTTGCCCCCAGTATGCGCATAATATGCGAGAAACAATCCGATTTGTTTGTCATGGTATGTCTTACATTGTAATTATATGGTATATTTATCATTAAATGAAATCAATATACAGTTGCTAGTAAATGGTACAGCGATCACGTAGCAAAATAATGATCTGAATAATCTTTATTCCAAAATTATATTATTACCTGTGAAGAATAACCTTTGTTGCGTGTGAGACTTCAGATGCAGGTCTATTGCGCAAAGCTGGCACAAAGAAAAAGGACAACTACAGGATCTTATTAAAAATTGTGGAAAAGATCGTGTTGCCATTGAGGTTAAGTGCCATAATAACTAACTATTTGTATGGACAGGACAAGACATCATGTGAAACAACTTCAATGGTTTTGTACAACATGGGATATGATGATAATCACAGCGCTACACAGTCCATATTGAATGATCAAACTACAAATTCTGTATCGTGCTTCTATATTGCTTAAGAAAAAGCTAGCCACTGTGAAGTGGCTTATGGCCCCTTGGCTGCCTGTAGCTGAATGAATAACTTTACTAAATGAATTTCTTGTAAAGAAGTTATTCTACAGAGTGGAATTAATAGCAGATTTTCAATGTTCAGTGATATTGCCTGTTGAGTAATGTGCCTGTTGAGTAATAATAAGTCATGGCTTGCTTGTGTGCAGCGTGCATTGGTAAAATTTGGCCATGTAATATCAGAACTACTCCAAAAGAACTGTCTGATCATGGTGAAATTAGCTAGTCTGGTGACATGTGCAACAGATTTCATCTTCTAGGTTTCTTCCAAAGGCTTTAGCTGACGGGTAAACAATTTGAATGTTTTAGTCGCATTTTAGTTTTCTGACTTGCATCACCACTTTAATTCACACACTGTGGTGCACAATTTAAGGTACTAGTGCAAAATAAGCCCTTTCCCTGCATACAGTCTATCAATATTTTACTGGAGAAACAAAAATGCTGACTCAGCATTTTTTAAAAACTTTGTAACGTGATATCTCGCTAACGAATGACTGAACGTTTTCAGTGTAATATAGCTTTTTTGTCCAATTATGCACCTCAATCTGATGGCAATAAACATTTTTCAAAATTCGAACATTTTTGCCTTTCGGAACTATAGATGATGTCATCACCAGAATATAGTCGATTTCTCGTTGTTGTGCACACTTACGACCGGGGGCTTTTTTTATTATTTCATTTGGCATGCTACTCTGCTACTTTATGAAATAAATCATTAGCCTCCCGATGTGTGCAACAAAAGTCACTTTCTAGGCATATTTTTAGCCTTATGTGATGTACATTGAGAAGTTAAGTAAAATCAAAAGAACCTGACAGTAGAAATGTAACAGATTACCGGTCTCACCCATGTCTTACCAATGTCAAAAAATTTACAATTCTTTATCTAGGTCCAAAAATTTGGAATTCATTACCATCTTCAGTTGTGAACCCAGTTTCTCTAATCTCATTTAGAAAGAAACTTTTACGGTTTCTACTCCACGAGTAAATCAGAATTCGTTATATATCTAAACCTCTACATCTTATACTAAATTGATCCATAATTTAATAGTAATTTTATGAGAGGATCTCTTTAAAAAAAGCCTGATGGTTTCTTGAGGTCCTCTTGCCAACTAACCAAATAATAAAAATACCCCAACCAGATAAACAATGTAAATATTGTATTTGTGACGTATTTGGATGTAATGTTGTATTGTAAATTTGGCGAATAATAATAATAATTTCATATTACACAGTGTGATAGATTAGTTTGTATATTTAATACCACATGGAGGCAGTCAGGTTTATTATTACTCGTGCTAGGCCTTTGGCCGCAGGACGAGTATTAAATTCGGTATTGTTCTGTTCGTGTTCTTGGATGGACACAAACCGCTGGGTAGTTCATGTAAGTCTAACATAATGGCTTCAGTTAAATTTTTACCCAAATTATCCATAAATTACCCTGCATTTTGAGGAAAATTCTGGAAAATTGAAAAATTTTACAAGGAATTTCGACATGGAAACAGTGCATGGAAACAAAAACCTTCGCAGGTTGCAAGTTGGGTTTCGGCTGCGTTGCTTTTAGTGCTTTATATTTTGAGAAGAAAGCGACACTGTTCGGTTCAGCGTAAGAAATTGTACTTACGGATGTCAAGTGTATTACTAAACACCAGTATTCTAGCGTTTATGGCCTTTTGAAAATCAAGCGAAATTGTTATTGCTCGCAGTACGTATACATTGGTTGACAAATCACTTGCAGTTCTTGCAGTACGTTTCATAGACTGATAGACATAGTGTATTTGTGTAAATGCCTAATGGCGCAGGGATAAAAATACCACTTCTAGAAATTGTACTAATTATGGATGTCATATGTATTACCACAGAATAGATATAGGGGTATTACTAAACAACAGTATATTTCTAGCGATTTATCATTTATGGCTTTTGTCTTTGAAAGCCAAGCAAAATTGATCCTTGATATAAACATTGGTATCATTGGTTTTCAAGAATCTTTTCGGCCGTACACTAGTGGATTCGTCTCACATCTCTCTTCATTTTGATAGTATTTTGAGCCCAAAATCCCCCAAATACTTTATTTTGAGGACCAACTGGCAGCTGACAGTCTTGAAGAATATAGCGTACTAAATATAACTCTACTTGTAGGGCCTACCGCATGTTAGTACTGTGTTAAGCCTTTCGCCAAGGCCAAAAGCCTTTCGCCAAGGCCAAGGGTGGAGGGTGTCACACCCCCAATATTGTAATATTGTAGTTTTGTCGAACAAGTTTAACATTTTCAATGATACGCATGTCGGGCAAAAAAAATGTAATTGAGCAAAACATTTTACATAATTTATTGAAAATGTGTTTTTGGGCAAATTACCAAATTTCTTTTTTTTTGGGGGGGGTTGTTGGAAATTTTTTTTTAGCGACTGAGATGTCACGTCAGGCACCCCCTACTGGACAAGCAAAACAAGCTCGCACACACCCCCAGCCATAATACCGAAGTTTCGACCCTGCCTTTCGCGACCCTGCCTTCCGCTTAGTATTCGACTTTTCCGCTTAGTAATGACTAATGTGCGTACTTGTATAGCCCCAGTGAGTTAAAGCTTGTAAAGCATCTTGTTATTTTGCAAATACAAATGGTTTTGGTAAAATCCATAATTACTCAAGTCTTTGTTTACAGATCTAGATGCTATAAAATTTAACATAATGTCATGAGGAAGATATTGATTACAGGGCCGTAGCAACCGGGGGGGGGGGGTCTGGCGGGGATATCACCCATACTTTCCTGCAATTTATTCAATATACAGTTAATTACTGAATATTGTAAATTTCGACATATCTGACTATCAGAATTATGTAAAATCTTTCCCAAAGACCAGGAAATGGCATTTCAGAGACTCCAAATTTAAAAATTCCGTCGAGCCTTTCGGCCCTCACTTTTAGCCCCCCCCCCCAATCAAAATGAGCTTCCTACGACCCTGATTGAAGAGTGCTGGACTGATCAAATTTAAACTGTTGCCTCTCGAAATTATATATAGCTTACTTGATCTTTTAAAATTGTTGTCAAGTTTCTAATGAATTAAAATGCGCTATAACTGGACTTTCTGATACAAATATCATTCTTTTTCTGCAAACTTGTTCCCCGTATACCAGTGCCACTGCCTGGCACGAGTTAATCCTGCAGCATGCAGGATCTTGTTGGTTTATAAATTACGCCTAACCTGACCACCACAATTGCACCATTTACAGTCACCAAAAACTGCTAGGAAATACTCCCTAGTAATCTAGAATGACTAAAATTAACACTTCGGCATATTCCATGTAATATCAGATAAAAAATCTAGAACAGTTTGCCTATATTAAAACGGAGATGTGGTATTAAACAGCTAGTTTAACTGTGCAAAATACTGTATACATATAAAATATTAGCATTGTAAATTAATTAACCTTAGCTTTAACCATGTAAATACCATAAGGAATACTTGTGGAGTACATAAAAAATTACGACATTTATTCATACGTATATTTAAACACATTTTACAATGATAAAAACCTCTTTCAAATTTCTGCACCAATGAATTCCCTTTAAAAATATGAATTATGCAGAAAGCTCTGTACGGTTGCCAAGGTAACCATGGTCCTTATATGGGCAACACTTCCATATAGGGAAAACCAATGATATAGAAATATTAGGTGCCAACATTTGCAGTTTTCGTGCAAAGGATCTGTCTGTAGTATTCTCGAACAAGTCAAGCGTATATTCAAATATTTTGGTAACTTTCAGCATGCAACATACAATCGAAGAGAAAAGAAAGATGTGCAATGACAGAAAGAAGAGAAAGCAACATCAGAAATCGCAGTTGAAGCACACAGCTCTTATAGAAGTGATGTCAAAGCAAAAGCTGACCAGCAAAGAAGCATTGCTTCTAAATATTACAAACTTTGGAAAAGAAGTGTTGATGTCAACAAAAAATTACAAACTAAGTTGGACAACAGGGCAAGCACTAACAAGGTATATTCAATTTTTAGTACAAATACATTTCATCAACCCTTTTAAGTTCTATTAATGCACCTATTGAGGCCTATTGATGTTAATCCCAAGGGTGGGAGCATCGGGCATTTGATTTTTCATGCAATCAAATCCCCTACCATGGGGAACAGGGGCAGCAAATATGTGATCAAATGCCCCACTGTTGGGCACACATATCTGTGGTTAAAGGCTGGAAAGTCGTTTGTCCCAGTCCTCAACATGTTCTCTTCCTTTATAGGATGCAAGATGGCTCTCAATTGGTGTCGATCAAATTCCAGAGGGTGGGGAAACAAAAATCGATCAAATACTCCACATATGCCAGACCCCCTGGGCTTACCATTTAAAGGTGCATAAATATAACTGCAGTATATGAATACCATAAACCTCTGATTATAAGCCCCCTCCCCTGAATATAACAATAATGGGCTTATAGACAGGGGGCGTCTATAAGCCCATCACATTACTTGGGGCGTTCTGAGCTCAACATGCTTGTTCTTAGATATAAACGAAGGATTGAATCGTATACTATAATTCTTAATAGATTCTTATTCGATCTAAATTAAACAAACATAACAAATACATATTACAATACTGTCGCTAAATTACATTAATACATAAATAAGATAAACTTACTTCTGTGAGGCTTCCCACGTTTACATCTTGGCGTAAATACTTATTTTATCTGGTTAGCAATACTGGTTAGCTTGTTTTAACTTATATATAAACACTGACTGGTTAGCGGGTAAACCTTTGTTCAGTTCTGCTCTGTTCTGTTCGGAATACTAATGTAGACAAATGTCAATCAAACTATATTGTTTACTTTAAATGTAAGTTGCTGTTAATATTAACTAATTATATTAAGTCTGTCCCGTCAGCGGAGCATTCTCCCCCCAGTGAGATACCTATCTTCATTCATCATATCCTTCTGCAGGCTGGATAACCACAATCTTCGTAATTGGTCTTGAATATTCTCCTGAAGGTGTTCTTACTTTCACGTTTCTAACATTTCCATCTTGTCCGGGATATACTTCGATTATTCGTCCAATGATCCACTTTCCTCTAACTGCATTGTTATCTGATATGATCACAAAGTCATCGATTTTCACGTTGTGTTTCACTACGTTCCACTTTTTCCGTGGTAGAAGTAACAGAAATACATCATTTTTCCAACGATTCCAAAAGGAATTAACAATCTTCTGCACAAATTCGACTCGCCGTGAACACTTGAATTTGACAGCTTTGGCGATGTTGTGAACTCGTATTATCCAATACATACGTCTTGTTTTAACGGCCGTTGTTGCAATCCCCGAATGTTCACATCGGTGGGCTTCTTCTGTAATAAGATGAGATACTCTGTGGCTATACGGTAATAATACAGGATGCTTTGTTTCATAAGAAACGACTGCGTTATCTACACATCCTCCGACTCGTATAATACCGTCAGCATCAACGAATGGAGTCGGCATCTTGAACTCGTTTTTCTTTACTCTTTCAAACTTGTTTGGGCTTGCTTGATCCAGTAAAATGCGACTTCGTTCGAGCTCCTCTGGTGTCAAGGGTCCTTGGTTGGCTTCGCACGCTACGTTATCAGGCCTTATTTTCGCCATCAGGTTATTCTTTAGCCGCAATACCCATGCAGTGACTCTGATTAACTTCTTCCATGTCGAATATACATTGCAATCTATAACACTCTCTTTCGCTGTCGTTACTGCTGCGGATGCTACCGTTTGTTTCTTCCTAACTTCTTTCTCAACTTCTTTGACATCCGGTTTGAAATCTTCTTGTGACCATTCCTCCGTAGGTTTGCGTAGAAAATCTGGTCCTTCTTTCCATCTGCCCGATAATTCACCGACCGTTATTCCACGGGAAACGTCGTCAGCAACGTTGTTCTCACTAGGAATATGTCTCCATTGACAGGGTTGTACATTGCTCTGAATCTCTCCGACTCTGCTTGACACGAATGGCTTAAAACGTCTTCCTTTGCTACGAATCCATGCTAACGTAATTGTACTGTCCGTGAACAGGATAATTTCTTTGAACTGCATTTGTGTTTCTTCTTGTATGGTTTTGCATAACCTACTAGCCAGTACCGCTGCTTGAAGTTCTAGTCTCGGAATATTTAACTCCTTCAGTGGAGCAACTTGTGACTTGGCTGCTACGAATTTCACTGCGACTAAACCGCTCACATCCACGCTTCTTATATATGCACAAGTTCCAAATGCACCTCGGGATGCATCCGCAAAGACACAAAGAATTGGAAGCTCAACTGGGATGAACGGGCATAAACATCTTTCCAAAACTACGTCGTTCAATTTCTTCATCTCCTCGAAAAATGACAACCATTGTTCGTGAGATTCAGGTGAGAGTTCATCGTCCCAATTGATACCCTTTTGCCACAATTCCTGGATCCCAATCTTTGCTCTGATAAGGAAAGCTGATGCAAATCCTATCGGATTGTAGATACGCGCTATTTGACTAAGAATACTTCATTTTGTTATCTTTACTGGTTGGGACTTCAGGATGTCAGGTACAACTTTGTATTTCAACACGTCATCACTGTTGTTCCACACGACACCGAGTACTTTCTCCTCTGATGTTCCTTGAGGGACCTTGATTTCTTCTATTTCTACTGTTGTGTTGTTTTTGTTTAGATCTTCGTTAGATCGCCATTCCTTCACCTTGAAACCGCCGTTTGCAAGTATGTCATCGATTGCGTGTGAAAGCTCCTCCGCTTCTTTTACAGTGTTGACCGAATCTAATATGTCATCCATATACGTATCGTCTTTCACCGTTTGTGCTGCTCTGGGATTTATAGCTTCACCTTCTACAGCCGTCTTCTTTAACGCTATTTGGGCCATAGCTGGCGCAGGTTTATCACCGAAAGTTATCACATTCATAACATATGTGTCAGGTGGTCTGTTTGTCTCCATGTTCCTCCATAGAAATCTGTGGACGTGCTGATCTTCGAGTGGAATTGGAACCCTATGGTACATCTTTGAGATATCCGCATTCAACGCCACTTTGTTTTCGCTGAATCGAAGTAAATCTGGACCTTTGAGCCAATAATCGTTGAGGCAATGACCTTGGTACACAGAGGACGAGTTGAAGACTATCCTGATGGGCGTACTATTGCTTTGAGACTTAACTACCGAGTGGTGGGCGATGTAATGAATAGGACCGTTATAATCATTTATTTCTTTTTCTTCAAGTTTTCTTGCAAAGTTCAGATTGTTCATCTCCATTATCTGCGTATCGTACGCTTTTGCGTGTTCAGGATTCCTTTCGAGTCTGCTTTCCGTTGCTTCGAGTCTTTTCATCGCCTGTTGTCTGTTATCAGGTAGTCTCTTCGGATCTTTCTCCCAAGAATATGACACCATCCACTGGTCACCTACTTTCTTGCATGAATCTTCGATAATCCTTGTCTCGTCTATCTCGATCGGGCTAAGTTTGCTCGCAGTGCATTGACACGACTCTACTGCCACTCCCATTGATTCCATCGTCCAGAATTCTGATAAGTCCAGAGGGACTGTGTATTTGACATGAAATATCTGGCTGGCTCGCAGTGTTTCTCTTGGTTTAGCTCCGAATCCCAAAGGTGAGCTTCTTGCTACTAAATCTCAGACTTGTTTCGTTATGCTCGGATGATCAATACCGATTAAAATGTCAACGGGTCCTTTACCACGGTAAATCTTATCTTTCAATCCCAACTGTTTTGCAATCTCCTTTGTCTTCATTTCAGCGATATCGTCACTGATGGTAGGGATACCGACTGCTTTTATAACAAATCTCTTGTTACTGTCTGGTGGGCTAACTTGAACTTTGTAGACCTTCGTCCTGATTTCTTCCTCTTCGCCTCCAACTTTCGTCAACGTAATCGAAATGTTATCTCCTTCTAGTCCGGGGGTTTCTGCTGTTTCCTGACGTATAAGACTTAATTGAGCTCCAGAGTCCAATAATATATTGCCACGCTTGTATAGGTTGTTTTCTCCATCAATATTCACTGAGATAACTGGAAGTAAGGCTTCTTGGTCCGTCGTAACTGAAGTAACAACTGCTCTTTAGCTACCATTTCGGTGGAGGAGGGGGTGATGGAAATGCACACACTGGACACCATTTTCCTTTTCCGTACATTGCTTTCATCAAGAACAGTTCGACATCCGGTGGTCTCTACCGGCTCTCTTTAAACAGCTATAACAGGTGTGGTGTTCTCTTGCGCATTGTAGGCGTTGGTCATAATTTAAGGACGAAAACTTCGGACATTGGTCCACCCAATGGGATGACGTTTTACAAAGCCAACATCGGTGGTTTGAGAATTGGTCTTCGCCTCCCTGGAATTGCTTTAAATGATTGATTGAATGTTTGCTACTTGTTCTCAATGGTGCAAACGCTCTCATTCTGGACTTCATCTCGACATTCATCCATGTCATTAAGCCATGTAACGATGCTGTTTTCGTGTCTTTCTTGAGATCACGTGACCAAACCTTTCTATCATCAGCACACATCTTTTTTTCAATGCTCGATAACATGTGGCTGTTATCCATATCATTTGGCCAACCAACTTCCTTTAACGTGTTATAACTTCTCTTTACTAAGTGTACAAGTTCACAAAATCAGGCATCTTCGTCACTATTTAATGCTCTAAACTTGACTATATCTTGCATTACTGTATCTGATACTCTAGGATCACCGTAAATCGAGTCCAAGTATTCCCAAGCTGTGTCGTAATTTGTTCCGATGCCCTTAATCAGTTCAAGTGGTCTTCCGTTTAAACATGTTCGTAAAAGTATTACAGCATCACGTTTAGAGTACCTTGGTTCAATAGCGTGCATCTCCCGAAATATTAGGCAATTTTGGTTTTTCCATCCTAAATCCACACGTGCTGTTTTCGGTGGGTACCTCTCCCCCCGTTGCGACAGCTTGACTTCCGGTCGAGACATCATTTGAGACAGGCAGGGCGTTGTCTGGCAAAACTTGCTCTAAATTAAGATTGTTGTTTTCATTTTGGTCGCTATTATTTTCGTTATGAGCGTCACTTGCACTCGCGCTAGGCTGACTGTTCGTTATATTTTCTTCGCTTACTTGTTTTGCAGCTTCATCTAGATGTTTTTTGCCCTCTATCTCAAAATTCATAAAAGCTTCCTGACAATCGGCTAGCCAGGCTTCTTCCGTTTCGAATTCCGCATCGTCTTCGATTAATTTAGTAAGTTCTTCGTGTTTAGTTATCAATTTTTCATACGCTTCTTGTAGCTTAGTTAGCGATTGTTTAACCTCCTCTGCTGGTCGCTGTACGTGGAGTGTATGTCTTAATGTTTTCCCTGCTCTAGTTAACGTTGCTTTGGCATTTCTACGACCGATCTTAGCTTCTTTTAATAACTCTGACATTTTAGTAAACTGTTCGTGTCTCGCTCGCCGTGCCCTTTTAGCAGTTTAATAACACCATATAGAAATCGAATGATGGGGCATTCTGAGCTCAACGTGCTTGTTCTTAGATATAAACGAAGGATTGAATTGTATACTATAATTCCCAATAGATTCTTATTCGATCTAAATTAAACAAACATAAATACATATTACAATACTGTCGCTAAATTACATTAATACATAAATAAGTTAAAGTTACTTCTGCGAGGCTTCCCACGTTTACATCTTGGCGTAAATACTTATTTTATCTGGTTAGTAATACTGGTTAGCTTGTTTTAACTTATATATAAACACTGACTAGTTAGCGGGTAAACCTTTGTTCAGTTCTGCTCTGTTCTGTTCGGAATACTAATGTAGACAAATGTCAATCAAACTATATTGTTTACTTTAAATATAAGTTGCTGTTAATATTAACTAATTATATTAAGTCTGTCCCCTCAGCGGAGCATTACTGAATACTGACGTTCACACCATTCCAAATATAAGCTCCCCCACACTTGTTTATCACTATCACTATACTTGTTTATCACTAAATTCACTCTTACACTATGAACACAAAATGTTGTTCATGTATAGCCCCCCCCCCCCACATAAGCCCAGGGCTTAATCAACACATCTGATTCTGATGTTAGAGAAGAAGATCTTGTAACTGAGGTTCCGGTAGAAATACAGGCTGCTGAGCATGAACAAGAACTACAAGTGCTTCATAAAAGAAGGCAACGAATAATCAGAAACGTTGATGATCAAATCTTGACATCGAATAAAAATCTCTACCAAAGCCACCCAGTACAAAGAAGAACAAAACAAAAGCCAAAGGAACTCGATGTGAATGAAGCAGAACGAGACAATCCAGAGTTCCAAAAGATTTTTAAGGATATGGTACTCTTTTAAAATTACATTTTTGGGAAACAGGGAAAGTATTAACAATTAGTTTGTAAAGCAAGGTTTTGTTCATAAGTGTTTTTTCCTGGTCAATTGATTCAAATTAGTTAATTAGTTAATTAAAAATTTGCCTTAGCATGTCATGGTGCAAAAACAAAGGAAATATATAGTCACACGTAAGCTTCTAGGTTGATAGGAAAACTACCTGAAAACTATATAGCAAAAACTTCAATGAAACCCTTCACTTGAAACCTTGAGGTAGTTATCCTATCAACCCAGAAGCTTAGCGAAGAAGCTACCGACACTGGCACCCCACATTCCTAGTGTACATAAGCAGAAGCAGCCCCCCGATCTGACCCTAACACCCCCCCCCTCTGGAAATACTAAAAAGGGCGCACGTCCAGGGGGTGACTGTTTCTGTTTACGGTACTTGCCGAGTGACGAATCATGACAAATAACGCTTAAGCAAAAAACAATGGAGATGGACCAATGAGATGAACTTCTGTGTAGTATTCTGTGTGTAGCCCGAAGAGTGAAATACATATTAAAAATAGCGGCAAATAGGTTGGTGTGCAAAAATGTATTAAACACATTAAACATTATGGTCTATTTTTCTGAATCGGTGGCAAATATATTTGTTTCATCAGTTATGATGTACCTTTTACTGAATATGAATTTACTGAAGCAATGGTGGAAGAACTTGCTTGATAAATGTTTATTATGTTTTAAATATGCTAAATATGTTACTAAAAATATATAACTGTGTATCTTAACATTAATATTTCACTTGTTTTAATATCCTAAACTGAAACCCTAATCTGTATCCATTTAAAAGCATGCCAAACCAGAACAATGAACTATAAAGCACATCAAATTTTATAAATATAGTGTGTTCAAAACGTATCAGTCAGTTTGTTTACATATGGACTTGACTTGATTTTAATATTTTATAGAAACTTGATTGACTTATATTGCATATATAAATTGTAATATTTGATTGCAAACCCACCAATATATAATTAATGCAATCTATATATTCCAAACTGATGTGAATGAGTTTTTGTTGGAAAAAGTTTAGCACCACATGGGGCTGGCCAGCTGGGATGTGCTTCATAACATTTTTCACATTATCATTGGTTTTGTATGCCATTCCTGTAACACTAGCTCATTCTAAATCACTTTGTACAAATGCTCTACCTAATAATACATGTTGCAGTAATGAAGGACAAGTACCAAGTCTTCATTAAACTTCAATTTTTGGTTGTTTAGGGCCAAAATTTCAATCAAACATAAGGCGATGTAGTGCAACTTACTGTGACTTAAGGCTACTTTGGGCGATTTAAGATGACTTTTGGACCCAGAGTAGGCCTTGGGGAAATGCTGCAAAAGTTCATATTCAACAACTTCTTATTTTACAAAAGCGTGCATTACGACACATGAATTTTAAATCATTTTAAGATCACACAATTCCTCAATTTCTTGCTACCTACACTCTTCCTGTAACTATGATCTATGTTGGGGGTTGACAAAACGAACTGCAAAACTCAAAGTTTAAACTTCGTGACCGAATGACATAACACTGACATGTCAACTCTAGCATTTTTGTCCTTGGTCGCGTAATTTTGAAAACAGGTGTAAATTCATTTAGCTTTTTTCGACTTTCTGAATCCTCAATCCTGATCATTTCAGTCATAATCTTGTACATTAGGGCATTGCTGGGCAACGTAGTTATTCCAATTAGAAATTTCTTGCTGCAATAGTTTTCTTGTTTCATGTTCTTTTGAATAGGGACAAGCACTTTCAGTAAACTGCATTTTGATTTTGTGCAGACCTTGTAAAATACTGTGTAATGACATTGTCAATGTAAGGTCGGGTTTACTATAAATCGGCAAATTTACCCTGCTGCATTTACAGCAAAAATGTCAACAAATATTGGCTTGTGGCCAAATTATGGGTCACTGCCGAAGCCATCTCAACAAATGCGGGTAGGGGACGGACTGCTTACAGCTGCCTATGTAATGTTTTCTGGGGTCCAGAATGGGGTCCAGAAAGGGATCCAGAATGGGGTCCAGAAGGGGGATCCACGTTTTGTCAACCCCCATCTATGTTAAAGAATCCGCTTACATGCTATACGATATATTAAAAGGGGATGCGCCTGAAGCCCTGCAGAAATTATTCACCAAAACATCTGAATATCATGATACAAGAATGGTTGCAAAGATAACTTATACATCAATTCTTCTCGTCTGGAATTACAAAAGCGTTCATTTTCTAGAGTTAGTACTTTAATTTGGAAAAGCATTGATCTTAATCTTCCCTCATCTTGTAAACAGACTTTGAAATCCAATCTTCCCTCATCTTGTAAACAGATTTTGAAATATTTTAAATCTAAATCTTTTTAACCATATTTAAAGATCAAAATGACTATGTTGATGTGCCCATGATAATTGAAATGTTGCCTAATGTAACCACAATATAATCTTCAACTCTCTAATTACTTTAAAAAAAAATTGTGTCATGTATAATATTTTTCATTTAAAAATTATAGCCAATCGTAATCTAAAATCTTGTTCTGTAAATAGTTTACCTTATTCTCAATATAAATCAGTTGTATAATATTATTTAAGTAGATTCATTTGCTTGCTATTGCAGGATTTGAATGTTGTATTGTCATGTGTATTATTCAAATAAAGTTGTAATGTATTGTGTTGTAATATCACAATTGGGAAAATATTTCAACTGAAAGCAGTCAGCCACTCATTCGTGGGGTTATTGCCATTGAAACAATTTCTTGGCAATTTTGAACAACCAGGCAAGTAAATTGTAATCTGTATTAATTCTAAATTATATGGACATTATCTTTCCTCCTATTCAGAAAAATATATCTTATTTACTTTAACCTTGTTGTTCAAACTGTTGTTCAGATTTGCTCATTAAGTGTGAATTGGTCAGGGGTATATGCTTGATGCAAACAAGTTTCATATTTTAAGGTTTACAAATTATAGAATACAAAAAAAACGTAAAATAAACGCTATGTGGAGAAGTGACTATATATGTATATATTGACATTTAATTTGTTATTAATTATTAGGGAAACAAACAGACAGTTTGCATAAATTAGGCAAACAGACATTTTAGCATAAATTAGGGGCGTAGCCAGGACAGTGTTTTGGTGTATTTCGAGCATGGAGATTGTAAAATAAAGAGTTGAGTTTTATAGCTGTTTTTTGTTGTTCTTTAATCCAAAGTTTTATAGTCTTGTGAACATTTGGCAATCTTGCCAGGACGTGTATAGTGTACCGTTATTCGAATGTGATCGATACGATATGGCAACCGAAATAACCAGAGAAAATAGTGAAATCGTAAACGAACAAAACAGTGAAGCGTTGCTAGAAAATATACAGCCAACAACAACACTACAGATTGAAAGTTCTGAGCAAGGTGAGGAAATAGTTCTTTTAAAAAGGCAGAAACGTGCCTTTTAAAGCCAAACATACAAGGCTTAAACATCAGATCGAGATCGAAAAGCTATGTATTACTGATTCGGTACTAGAGTTGGTACTTTAATTTGGAAAAGCATTGATCTTAATCTTCCCTCATCTTGTAAACAGACTTTGAAATCCAATCTTCCCTCATCTTGTAAACAGAGTTTTAAATATTTTAAATCTAAATCTTTTTAACCATATTTAAAGATTAAAATGACTATGTTGATGTGCCCATGATAATTGAAATGTTGCCTAATGTAACCACAATATAATCTTCAACTCTCTAATTACTTTAAAAAAAAAATTGTGTCATGTATAATATTTTTCATTTAAAAATTATAGCCAATCGTAATTTAAAATCTTGTTCTGTAAATAGTTTACCTTATTCTCAATATAAATCAGTTGTCCCGAGCCGACGGCGCACAGCGCCGTGCGAGGTGCGAGGGTAACCTCGGGTACACCCGGGGAAACGAAAGCATTAGGGAAGTCTAAAGTTCATCAATTATCGTGGGCGTGGGTCACCACCAATGATGGGTGGTCATTCTCACTGATCTTAAAAATATGGCAGCCTATCATGAATAGCGGACACTGATTGGCCCAATTTAAAGTTTGCATTATAACGACTGCATGACGACAGCGAAATAGCAAACATTTCTTGATTTGATGATTGATAAATTTCTTGCAAATATATTTCATTTTTGCTCGCATTTTGGCAAGATTTTGTAAATTTCAAAAGGTTTCACAGAAAGAAAGGGCAAAAGAATCGGCTAAAAGAAGGGAGCCGACGTTAACAAAGGTAAGTTTGTTTTAAATATTGATCTTATAAGTGCTTTTAAAACCCAACGGCCTTTGGCCCTTTGTGTATATGAAACAACTAAACAAGACAGCATATAATTTCAGTGTATTATTAATATTGATTCCCTTTTTTATTATATTGAATTTTTTAAATAAAAAAGAAAGCAAAGTCATTTGCAAGCGAGAATTTGAATAATCGATAAAGCCATTTAATTAAAGGCAGTTTAGTTTTATAAGGAACATTTTAAATGTTTTGCGAAGCGTTTGTGGTTGCGTATAATACGTATAAGCTTATATTACGTATAATAACATACCTAACATATATATGTTGGGAAATTGATAATTTTGTAATTAAAAGTGATATTTTTAGGCGATTTTTCATTTGTAACAATATTCTTAAAAAATTATCGTGCTACCATAACAACTACTTTAGATACTTCATGGTTGGGAAATACAATGGTTTTGTCAGCAAGGCGAGGGTTTCTGCATGCATGTATTTTCTAGTATGATATTATTTAAGTAGAATCATTTGCTTGCTATTGCAGGATTTGAATGTTGTATTGTCATGTGTATTATTCAAATAGTGAAAATAGTGTAACTGAGGTTGAATCAAAAGTAGAGCAACTATGGCAAAATTTAGAAGAAACGCACAAAGTTATAGACAAAATAACTCAGTATTATATAACTGTCGGTCAGCTTGAAAAACAGTTAGAATCGAGTAAAGAATCGGACGATATTGAAGCAGAAATTTCTAAGGCAATAGAAAATGCACAAAGCTAAATATAAAGCGAAAAGTTCACAGTCTAACACGAATTTTGAGTTGTCTTTGCCGAATGTAAACAATTCGAATATTATTATGTATTCAATTAGAGTAACTCCCTCCTAATAAAATTATTTTAGGTCTGAATCAGATAAAGATCCCGCCAAGAATACCAAAATGTGGGCGCCCAAAAGGGGCTGAACTGACTACAACTGGTCTTCCCAGAAAAAAAGTGAAAACAAAAGACACAGAAAAGGGCAAAATTAAACCAACTCCATATGTGAAGGAATTGCCACAACAGAAAAAGACAAAGGTAGGCCTATATATTTACAAATTTGACAAGTTCATTTTACAACACAGGGCTGCAAATAAATATTTGACTTGACAGGACATTTGTCCGATCACTTGTAATTTTGGTCGGACATAACTTGAATTTGGTCAGACAAAAACCAACACCACTAAATTTGGTCGTACATATATACGTCACAAAATATATATATATATAAGTCACAAGACAAGTATGTATAGCCATTCCGGCGCAACGTTAAGTAAAATGCATGAATGCCTCGTAAATTTTATTGCAAAATACAAATTGAGTGAATTTGCAATCGGATTTTGTCACAGCCAAAAAATGTATAATGTGACCATTTTTTTGTGATCTGACCAATGTCCAATCATAGTTACTTTTGCTTGGACATTTGCCAAATTTAGTCTGCATTTGCCAAATTTAGTCGGACATTGTCCGATGTCCGACAGTAATTTAATGTCCGACAGCCCTGAAACATTAACTTCCGAAATGGATATTGTTACTCTACTGTATACTATGGTGTCTTTTTAAATACACCAGAATTAATCCCCCTACCTGGAGAACGTCTGTGAGTGTCCCTTAATGAAGGGAGTGTTTAATTCGTCAGTTTCTTTTCTTAATTGCAGTTTTGTTATGATGGTTATTGGATCCAAGAGATGTTAATCGAGCCCTGAAAGGCGATATCATTGACGAAGACCTTATTGAAACACCGTGGGAGAAAGTTAATCCAGCAATGTTTGGGGGAAATGTCAACATTGCAAGGTTACGGCAATATTTCTCGAAAGATGCCTGGTTGCTGCTTCAAGACTTATCCAATCAAATTAAGATATGTCATGTCAGTGTTGTAATATAGAAATATCAGAAGATACCCACTCCATTGGATGTGATGCTTGCCTTTGTTGGTTTCATTTTAGTTGTGTGCCTATAAAAAGGGCACCAACGAAAAAGTACTGGTTTTGCCGTAGTTATTATAAAACAAATTTGTAATCTAACATAATAGCCTAATTGCTGCTTTGTAAATATCTGTTTTAATTGTTTATATAATAATAAAAAACATTAACATTAAAATTCAGCAAAATAACTTGGTATATCCCAACATACTTAGTATTGTTTATGGCCGGGGTGGGGGCTGAAGAGAAAATCGTGGGGTAGCTAAAACAAATACAAAAAAAAAGAAAATTTGTTTCAACAAAGGTTGGACTTATAACCACGGCGTATTGTTTCTCTTCAGCCCCCACCCCAGCAAAAAATAATGACTGGTCCCTTAAGCCTGGTTCACATATGTCTGCGATGTGTTGGCGGGCTATTGTCTTTAGCAGTTCAACCAAATAATTCACAAAAGAATGTATGCATCAACAGATGTAAACAATGATGTTGCAGGCATATCGCAGACATATGTGAACCAGGCTTTACATTTTATATCCAGAGGTTTTCTGCTGTGCAAAATTGAAACCAATCAGCTTTTCTCACACTATGTAACCAGGCCTTCTAATCTGCCATTTTTGTGTGGCATATAGTTGATTTTAGGATATCTGTTTGGTTTTGATAAAACAATCAATAGTTTTACCACCCAAAAATGGCAGATTATTTAGGCTTGGTCGCATAGCATGAGAAAGACTAATTTCACTACTCAAATTCTCATAAAAGCCATCACAAGGTCATGCTTCAAAACAATTCTTTAATAAAATAATTACTTTCAAAACTAACTATGAGTATTACTATATATATACTATTGCTCACAAGATGTATATGTGATGAAATTTAGGAATGTTGTTTGCAAAATGTTAGAATTTTATAAAATACTAACCCAGTCCCAATTTAACAATTGAATTTTGAAGAAAGTGCCATAAATTTCTAAGTCTAACCTTAACTAAATTTATACTAAATATTCCACAATTGATAGTCTGAGCAAAAATGTTTGCAAAATGTTAGAATTTTGTTTTTGTTAGAAATATACTATTTTATAAATACTAACCCAGTCCCAATTTGACAATTGAATTGTAAAGAAAATGCCATAAATGTCGAACCTGAACTGGAATATTCCACAAGTCTGACAAATGTCGGATAAATCACAGCACGAACGCAAGATCCGACAAATGTCTGTCGGATAAATAACTGCAAAAACACAAGGTCCGACAAATTTCCCATATTAAAACAAAGACATGAAGTATTATATCCTAAAGATTGCTGACCAGGTGCTCAAAGGTGCATTTATAACACTGTGCATGCGTAATACATAATGTCGGACCTATAACCATAGCAGACCTGTAACCACAGCGTTTTACATATTGTTTGCATTCTTTATCATGTGTTTGTCTGTCATGGTGGCTAGAATTTTATGGGGCGCCGTTTGTTCATAAATTATTTAAAATAATATCACTTCGCTTTTTTCATTATTTACTAATAATTTAAGTTATTTATTACAAAATTGAACAGTACAATTATTATTAAGCAAATAAACAGAAAATGTGGAAGTGATTATTTACTATATATACACAATCCAAAAGTGATTATTTATTATATAAACAAAATCCAAAACTGCAAAAGTCATTATTTACTATATAAACACAATCCAAAAGTGATTATTTATTATGTAAACAAAATTCAAAAGTGATTATTTACTATATAAACAAAAACTCAAAAATGATTGTTTATTATATAAACAAAATCCAAAAGTGATTGTTTATTATATAAACAAAAACCCCAAAAGTGATTGTTTATTATATAAACAAAATCCCCAAAAGTGATTGTTTATTATATAAACAAAAACTGCAAAAATGATTATTTATTATATAAACAAAAACCCCAAAATTGATTATTTATTATATAAACAAAAACCCCAAAAGTGATTGTTTATTATATAAACAAAAAACTCCAAAGTGATTATTTATTATTTAACCCAGTCCCCACCCGACCGGAAGCTGTCCAGGGGGCGGGTATGGCGATTGGATACTTTTGGCGTGAATCTGGCATTCTCTGAAAAACATGGTGACACAAAATGGTAGCTCGCACAACGTTGCAAATTCATTAAGTCAAGCAATCACTGCTCTAAATTCTCTTAGATCTGTCCTTTCTGATGCAGAATTGCAGGTAAGTTTCTGCTGTTCATATGTCTGTTCGATCAGTTGCTATTTTGTAAATACTATATAATATTTTGCTTGGCTTTGAATAAAGGCTAATTCCAGTTCGGCTACGGGTAGAGTAACTACATAACCAACAGTGCAAAGTTCTGAAAGAGAATCGCAGCAATCGAATCGGCAAAGTTTGCTCCCATCGTCGTTTCTCGCCAGACGTCATTTGACTGCAACTACATCAACGAAGAGTCTCTGGTCAACTCGGCAAGGAGAAAACATATACAAAGGACATTGCATGTCTGCTTCAGCAGCAACATCCACTGGTACTGGATGATAGCTCTATCATTCCAATTCCATGAGGCAAAGCAAGAGGTACTCTTGCAGAACTTGGTCTGATTGGTAAAGTCCGTTTAGTATCAACATGGTCAAGTGCAAGAGTAACAGATGAGATAACCAGTGTATTTTCCTCTTCATTTGGCCTGGAAGAAAACAAGCAACTCAAGTTTAAGTACCTTTCAGTTGTACCTGGAGCGAAAGTGCTGTCTGTTGCCAAAGTGTCTTCATCATTTTCCTGGAGTGATCACTCACTGGCAGGACAAGGATGTATTTACATCTTGTCTGAAATGCAGTTAAAGAAAACAAACCTAGGGCAAAACATTAGAACGTGAAGATGCCATAACCATCAACGATTCTGATTCAGAACATGAAGTTGAGGTATATAATATTACTTCCACCAGGAAGTTTTATCTATGTTCTACTGTCAGCATAATAACTTAAAGTATCAAACTTACTAGAAATACATGCATGTAGGAACCCCCCATGCAGGCTCGCCAGGGCTGTCCCGAGCTGTATTTGCTTGGGAGGGTGATTAAAAAAATTTGGGACCCCTTACCTTTTTGGGGGCCCCCTCATGGCCCTCAAAAAATTGTTCCAGTAGCAAAAAAACGGGGGGCGGGGGGTTCGTCGTTTTTTTCGACAACATGAAAAAATCCGAAAAAATTTCCAAACACTACTTTCAGATAGTGGCGGCTTAAAAGTACTATTCCAGAACTTTTTCAATCTCAATTTTTCAGACAATTTCTTAAATTTAACATGTTCTGCAGTTCCATGATTCCAGGGGCCCCCTCTGGGCAAGTTGGGTCCCCTTTTTTGACATTGACCCCCCAGTAGTTCTGAGGCTCGCATTGTGATGTTAAGTGTCGCCATGACAACATGACACCACAGAATAGAGTAATACAGAAGGTTGACTCGGCCAACAAACTGTAACCACTGCCACCCTATAATTTGCAATGATTTGTCATCAAGGTGCGTTGCCATGGTCCTAGCCAATGTGGTTATGAGGGGCATTCACCCCCTGAATGCCTGCTATTTTTAATATTTTAAGTTGGGGGGGGGGGGCTGGAGGAGGTGAATGCTTCTCAACAGAGGCGTAGAAGCGGCTCTAAAAGTGGGGGGGGGCACACTTAGCACCCGCCAAATGCAGGTAACATTTATCACTTATTTACTGAGACCGAGGGAAACAGTGTGTTTTGTGGACCCAAGACCGCCGTTGTTATAAAGTATATAAATGTCAAAGTATGAATAATTCACTGGTTATTCAAGTGAACTTAATTTTAAACCAAAAGTGGATAAATGGAACGCCGTAAATGTTTCGTAAAAAGTTTTAAAAATGAACCTTGGAACTTCATGGTTGACACGCATGCGTATTGCACCCATTTTATTATTGACCGGTCAATAAATGTTTCATTGCAGACCGGTTGCCGAACATGACGTTTTGTGGACCGGCACGTAACACGGTTTTGACCAATCAGCAAACAGAAAAATTGAACTTTGACACTAACTATATAACAGTCAAACGTCTGGGGGAATGCCCCCACTCCCCGGAAAAATTTTTAAAACTAGAGTCTTTGAAATGCCATTTAGAAGGAGATTTACAGAGTTCTAAAGGTAACAAAATGTCATTAAAATATACATCTCAAATTGTTTTGTCTACATGTGTAACTGAAATAATATTAATTAACTTTGTGGTTTATTATTGACCATTGTTACAAAGTGGGAAGCCAAAGACAATTAGGCTCCCCACTAAAAAAGAAAGTGAGGGCCTGGGCCAAACTAACCCCCACTTCTGACGCCCCTGCTTTTCATAAGCGCACTGGCTAGGAACATGCATTGCAATAGTTATGCCAAAATCATAGAGGTAAAGCAGCAAAATATGAAAGAGTTTAGTACTTTTAACTATATGTAACAACGAATTTCCAAAATATATACTGTAGGTATAATCTCGAACTGTCTGGGATGCAACTACGAAGAATTTCGAAGAAGAAGAATTTAGACGTTTTGAGTGAAGGTCCTTTGTCTGGAGTTACTGAGTCACCATAACCCTAACCTGAGATCAGGCTCTATTTTACAAATAACAGCCTGACACAATCCTTAATCCGATCGCTTTCCACCCACAGCAAAGTTTATATTTGGTATCCAATCAAAATGTCGTAGGAGAAATTTAAATTTGACACAACGACAACAACAATCTAATTATAGTTGTGATCACTATAAATATATCAACAACAATAGTATAATCTAATTAGTACCAACCATTCAAATGACAGATTAAAAAATCTTTTGTCTCAACCAATCAGATTTACAACCGGACTATTTATTTATTTATAGGCCTGATCGCAGGTTACAGACACAGTAACCCCAGACGAAGGGCCTTCGTTCGAAACGTCGAAATGCTCCTTATATTTTTCAATTAGTTGCATCCCTACCAATGAAACCTTGTTTATACTGTAGGTATGGAGCCATTCACAAAATATGTGACGCTTGTGGGGGTACGGGGTGTTTGAGTAGGAGTCACATAATGTCACAAGAGGGGGGAGGGGTATCACAAGGGGGATCACGTACAGAGTGGCATATAGGGGAACATGTATCCATGTCTATAAAAAACAAGACCGTTCTTGCAGATATGTGTCCCTTTAATGACGAATCAAATAATGTTTTCTATCAAAATACTTCTCCTGACATCGCCATGGAATTCGGCTCTCAATTTATTTACGGCACTGTTTATTCAGCGAACCAGCGAGAACCTGAGTGGGAAACTGTTTAGGCCAAGGTTTAATAAGGCATTTACATAGTGTTGATGTATATATATAGATAACGTTTTGAATCTGTTGCATATTAAATTTGTGTTTTGTGAGTGCGTTTTTTTTGGGAGGGGCCGGGTTGGCTCAGTTTCCCGTATTTTGCATTTTGTGAGCTTTGATTTAATGTAAAATTTAGTCTGAAACACTTTGTAAAATGTTTTGAAATGTTCATTCAACTAAATTGCTTTGGCCAATAAGCTGTCTTTATTTAATTTAATAAAACAAAATAAGTTCAAATTTCAGTTCAGTCTTTAAATTAATTTGCTTAATTAAATAGAACAGGGTAATTTAGGAAATGTACAGTGCAGCTTCATTGGAAAGGAAAGCAGTGCATGTTTAAAGCAACAAATTCATGAACATTAATTAAACATTCAAAGCAAACTTGCCCTATGTTTCAAGATTTGCCATAGTGAATAAATCTTGTTATAAAATAAATCATAAAATAAATTTATATTTTAAATTGTTCAAACAAAATTTGCTTCAAAGCTCGCTGTATATGAAATGATTTTCTAAAAATATGTTTTTGAAAATTGAAATTTTGCTTATCCCTACTCCTGGCAAGCAGCCGTAATTTTGAGATCAGTGAAGAGGTTCAGCCCAACCATATACCATAACAAGTTGACATCTTACGTACTTTATGTTTTATGCAGCAGATATATCGAGATGTTCATCTATTTTAATATCTATTTTACTTTATTTGCAAAGGGAACAACATCGAACCCTTCAGATGAATTTCAGTTAAGGTACAGTAAAGTGCTAGTAAATTTATATATTTTGCAAATTGCTTAATTGCAACTAATCTGCAAACCTTGACGCCATTTACATTACAATGGGAATTTAGTTTTTGCACTGCTAACTGTTGTGGAACCCAGTGCCTAGCCCTGGGACGCCTTGACGTACACTGTTTAGTTTATGTTTATGTAAATGATTTTATGTGGCTACCTTAAAACTTTTTTCTTATATTTTAAAGATCTCATTCAAGTGCACATTCATCCAACCACGTACCTGGTTTTGACGAAATGTATGCTGCTCTTCTCTTTAATCAAGCCAATTCGGATGTGTTGGATGAAGATGATTTGGTCTTTGAAGATGACCATATGTTGGGTGCTCCTGATGTGAATGAGAACACAATGCAAAACGTTACACTGAAAGAAATTCTGCGAAATCTTTCCGAAACACTGACATATGACAAAATCTCCAAGTTCAACATTAGCAGAAATCACATTTGGAAGGGAACGAAAAGAGCACTCAACAGAAAATCATTTCAACCGCGCAATAAAATATCTGTAAAATTTACAGATAATATTGGTGCATCAGAGGGCGCAGTTGACCTTGATGGCCCTGCAAGGGAATTCTTCACATTAGTTACAAAATGGTTGGTAAATTCGCAGCTATTTTTTGGTGTGGAAACCTCAAAGTTCTTATCCTTGAATGCCAATTGTTTGGAAGAAAGAGAGTATTACCTAGCAGGACAAATATTTGCTATGTCATTGGTTCATGTTGGCCCAGGTCCCAAATGCTTTGCAGAGTCATGTTATTATGCCATTGTGAAAGAAACTGCAACCCAAAACTTTCATGCTGATGTGAATGATGTCCCTGACTATGAACTGAGATCATCATTTGGTCGATTGCTAAAAGCTTCTGATGCTAAAGAGGCCACACAGATAATCAATAATGAAAAGCTCGATGTTCTTCTTGATATGGCTGGTACATTCCAAGTGGTTAAAACAGCTGACATTCAGAATATGGTTCAGAAAACGGTCGATTGGTATGTTTTGGGCAGAGTTCAGGCAGCTTACAACAGTTTCAGAGAGGGTCTACAAGCGTTAGGAGTATTAGAAGCCATGAGGTATCACCCCGGTGTCTTTCGTGAGGCCTTCTGCTACACACCAGAGATCCTGACTGCAAGTAGTTTTGAAGCGCTGTTTGCAAACGTGGTGCGTCAATGCGAGGGTTCCAACAGAAGATTGGTTGAAAACCTAGTCCTTTCCCATTGGCACGACTTCTTGCAAGACTTCCTGCGTGCCTAGTTTCTCCGACATTCTTTTCTTCACAACTGGTTGCAAGCAATTACCTCCTCTCGGGCTTTCTTGCAAACTAGCATTTCTTCATGACCCAGAAGATGACAGAAAGCTTTCTAAATTTCCGAAGGCCAACACATGCGCAGGTATTATTTATCTTCCAGTTGTTCACAAAGACTACGAACAGTTTAAAGATGCAATGATATTTGCCATACCAAACAGTAGGGGTTTTGGGATTGCATGAAGTATCGTCAAGAAAATAACTTGTGTTTTCATGTGATTATTGTACATTATAACTCTATCTGCGCAACTTAATGATTGGATGTTCCCAAACTAGTAACGCATCTTTTATATTTGTATTTTATAAACTGGTTATTGTTGATTTGCTGTTTGTTATACATTGCGAAATGCAGGAACATCTCACAAATTTTCCAGGGAAATCATACACTTGATAATTATGTCAATTAAAAAAAATATGTCTACTCTTTAGCAATCAGAATTGAGTTTGTGTTTGATTGTATAATAATTAACGATTATTAAATTCGGTTATCGCATGATATGAAGAATTATCAAGGACAAAGTGTGCTATATCTGCCAAAGCCAAAGTCTTGGAAGACAAACAAATTCCTTGGTAATTCTTCATATAATCTGAAAACAGACTTCAATAATTGTCGTTTTATTTATTTAATTCTTTAAATATATAAAAGACATTCGTACATGTGGGTTAAATTCTTAAAAATAATCATAATTGAGTTCTTGCTATTTGCAGAAAATGCGAGCTTTTTATACATCCCAATATTTTTGCAGCAGGTTTTGTTGCTCGTGTAACTCCAGCTTTAAGCCTGCAAACGGCCATTTTATTTTTGTCCTTACGTGTTTGGCATATTTATGGTAGTGTTATATATTTGTAAGATTTTCGAGTGAATAAAATTATGTTACGTTATGTTATATCACATGATATGACGTCAAATCGTTGGTGAGCCATTGAGTTCATATCACGATTTTGCTGATGGCTTTTAGTCAATCAGAAATATGTATTATTTAAAATAAGTAACACTTCATTTCCTCTATTTGGCCCGCTGGGGATTTTTTCCCATTTGTTCTGGACTGTGGGCTAATTAGAGGCAAGGCTAAATAAAAGGTTCGTGCTGTTTCCTGCTGACACAAACATACTTGAAAAATGAACCTGGTGGTGTCAAATTTCTGCTTTTCATTTTTTTGCCATTGTAACCAAATATAGTGTACTCTTGTGAATATATCATTTATATTATGTAAACAAACTTAAAAATAGGGTACAACAATAGGGTAAACACTTTAATTAGGTTTCTATTTCATTTTATGTTCTTGCAAAGTCTGATTATTGTATCTTGATCATTTATTATACTGTAGAAGCATGAAAATATAAATAGTTGTCGAATAAAGTTGAATATTTTTAATACAGAAATGTAAACATAGGCTTTGTTTACATACGGAGTGTACCCTACCTTTAAGAAGTTCAACAAATACACGAAAACAAAACATGCATCTTTAATTCAATATAAATTTTATCACAATTATAACAAGGTTAGGTCGATTTAAATGTGGAAATACTATGCATTGGTTAACAGCACATGTCTTAGAAATGCATCGACATCTAAGCAGTTTTGTGACTTTCGTCAGTACTATTTAAAATGCTCCTACCAACAAATTCAACTGTTTCTAAATACAAATCTTTACCATTGGTGCTAGAGGTCGCTAATGGGTTAGTTATACTTTGAAGTAGGTGAAGGTTAGCAGCAGACAGTGGACTCTGGACCCTAGGTACTGTTACCACTGAAGTTTCTGGCAGCTCTGTTGCCCAATCATCCGGAGTTGGGTCATTTAATTCACCGCCATGAAAAGATGGCCAGGGCATATAAACTGTAAACAACTGTAATGGAGTAGCTGATCCCTCTGACAAAATTTTGTGGTGGTTGTGAGCATTCATGTGGTTGGTTAATGCTCGATTAATGCGAGGTAGGTATACATAATGCAAGCAAAAGATATCTGTTTCGTTGTCCACATTGAGGTGACCCTCCGGTTCTAATTCTTCAAACACTTTCTTAAATGGTGACGTAATGGATACATTCAAGTCTCTATTATTTCTCTCTGCTGGCTGATTCTCGTCTCCATAGGCATTGTACATTGTTGTCCAGATGCCAACGTTCTCTCCACCATGATCTGTTCGCACATGCTTGGGCATACCAAACTCATTTGTTGCTTCATTCAACAGTTCTACAACAGTCTGACATCTGTTATTATCTGAACACTGGAGAAATGTAATGAGTCTGGAATACCCATCAATTGCACAATGAATTACTAGTCTGTAATGGATTAGTTTATGATTTCCATCAATATGCCAAATAAAGTTTGGATGTGGAACCTCGTAAACTCTTCCCTTTATACCGTTTGCTTTCCCCTCTTCAACACCTACAGGGTCAACTCTGTGAATTGCTTCTCGCAAACATTTCCGTTGAACATCAATCCCTTTTGATCTCAGATGGCCCATTAACATAACCTCACCCATTTTGTGCTGATCTTGATAAATTTGTTTAATAGTGTTATCAAGTTCATTATCTGATATTATTGAGTATTTCTCTTTGTAGTTAATCCTATATTCATTCATCTTCTTGTACAAAGAGGTCCTGCTTACTCCTGCATATACCAAGAACCTTTGCAATTTGTGCATATGAAAGTTTGAGAGCAAGAAGTTCAGTTATCATTTATTTTGTCACATGGATGCCCACTTGGTTCTATTGAAAACATTAATACGTTTGATTAAAACGTTTGATCTGAGAGAATGTTAAATCACAATATTATTCCGTAAAACAAATTTAACAAGTGACCCAGTTTTGACTGGTTTTTAACTTAATTTTTCGCGAGTCTAATGTCGAACTAATGTGAGTCTAATGTTGAACTAAGGAAACCAACTTAATTTCAGAAATAAACTTACCACTTCCATTGCCTCGTTCTCTTCGTCATCAATAACCGCAGTAACTTGTGTCGAACCTGCCGCCATGTTTTATCGCGAATGAATCCTGAAGAGCTTCCGGTCAGTCGGGTGGGGACTGGGTTAAATAATAAATAATCACTTTTGGGGTTTTTGTTTATATAATAAACAATCACTTTTGGGGTTTTTGTTTATATAATAAATAATCACTTTGGGGTTTTTTGTTTATATAATAAACAATCACTTTTGGATTTTGTTTATATAATAAATAATAATTTTTGAGTTTTTGTTTATATAGTAAATAATCACTTTTGAATTTTGTTTATATAATAAATAATCAGTTTTGGATTGTGTTTATATAGTAAATAATCACTTTTGCATTTTGTTTATATAATAAATAATCACTTTTGGATTGTGTTTATATAGTAAATAATCACTTCCACATTTTCTGTTTATTTGCTGAATAATCATTTTACTGTTCAATTTTGTAATAAATAATTTAAATTATTAGTAAATAATGAAAAAAGCGAAGTGATATTACTTTAAATAATTTATGAACAAACGGCGCCCCATAACGCAAGGGTAAGGAATTTATTAATATAATTTTACATGTAAATTTATGATAGTACTTCATTGTATTAAAAGCTTGTTTTAGCTGGGTTGATAATAACTAGTAATTTACTTGCGACAAATATATAAAGTAATACTTGGGAGACGCAGACATAGTTGTGCATTCGACGCCGAAGCGAACTTATTAATGTGGATAATAACTAGTAATTTACTTGCGACAAATATATAAAGTAATACTTAGGAGACACAGACATAGTTGTGCGTTTGAAGCTGAAGCGAACTTTTTAGTAAAAATTGCCAATCTTGGCAAAAGACCAATTGCCAATCTTGGCAAAAGACCAATTGTGGTTTGTCCCATTGTGGACTGTAATAAAACAAGTGAGAACCAATTGTGGCATGTCCCATTGTGGACACTAATAAAACAACATTTGCATATAAAAGCCCTGCTGCAATCTCATCTGTAGTATTTATAGTATTACAGTAACAAAGCTATGCACACTTTTAAACCAAATACCGAAAATATAAGTGAATTGTTATTTCGCTTGAGCGAAAGACTAGCAAGAAAAAATTTAAAACCTTATGATGTAGGTGGATCAGGTGATTGCTTCTTTAAATCAGTTTCTCACCAGCTATTTGGCACGCCAGATCGCCATTTAGAAATTTGTTTGGCACGCGTTAATCACTTAACAACACACCCTGAATATTATATTGAATTCAATGTTCATGATTTGTGGTTAGATTATTTAAGAATGATGTCAAAACTTGGCACTTGGTGCGATCATATCATTATACAAGCCGTTGCTAATGCATTTACCTGTATAATTGACATAACTGAGAGTGGTATTGGCTTTGAGGAAACCACGTTAGTTAGACCACGTGCTGTGCAACAGCACGCCAGATTAATACATATTGGGCACTTGGATGAAATGCATTACGTATCAACAAGTCCAATGATTCAGCCTAGTGAAAACCAGACAAATTGTTCAAACAAAGAAAAACAAAAAACTAAAAAGCATGAACAGTATTTAAAAAGGCCTCTGAAATGAAGGACCAAAGAGCCAAAAGGCTTGTCCAAAGCAAGGAGTACAGGAAAAAAAAAATTCTAATTCAGTGCAAAATCCTGCGTCTGCAGCAGGAAAACAAAAAACTAAAAAAACATGAACAGTATTTAAAAAGAAAGCCTCTGAAAACAAAGAGACAAGAGACAAAAAAACCCCAAGGCAAAGTGAGGGAAAAAAGAAAACAATTTCTAATTCAGTGCAAAATCCTTTGTCTGCCAAACAATCAGTGCAAAATCTTGTGTCTCCAGCAGAAAAACAAAAAACTAAAAAGCATGAACAGTATTTAAAAAGGCCTCTGAAATGAAGGACCAAAGAGCCAAAAGGCTTGTCCAAAGCAAGGAGTACAGGAAAAAAAAATTCTAATTCAGTGCAAAATCCTGCGTCTGCAGCAGGAAAACAAAAAACTAAAAAAACATGAACAGTATTTAAAAAGAAAGGCCTCTGAAACAAAGGAGCAAAGAGACAAAAGGCTTGCCCAAGGCAAGGAGTACAGGGAAAAAAAAGAAAACAATTTCTAATTCAGTGCAAAATCCTTTGTCTGCCAAACAATCAGTGCAAAATCTTGTGTCTCCAGCAGAAAAACAAAAAACTAAAAAACATGAACAGTATTTAAAAATAAAGTCCTCTGAAACGAGGGAGAAAACAGACAAAAGGCTTGCCCGAGGCAAGGAGTACAAGAAGAAAAAGTCTGAATTAATAAACATGTGTTACTCAAAACAGAGTTCAATTTATGATTCAATGCCAAATTCTGCCACTGCAACAAAAATAGCAAGGCCTTTGTTAAAAGGGACATATTTTAGTAATTTTTATATTTCGAAAATAAGTGAAATTCATGAACAAGCATGGGCAAAAGAAAATATGAGCAATTTTCATAAATCTATTCTTTATTCTATTATTCAATGTACTGTATGTAATGAGGCATGTCCAACTAATGAGAAATTACAAGCTGCTTCACTTGCCAGCTATGTTTGCAAACAATGTAAGGGGTATAAAAAACCGTAAAGAAATTTTCAAAAGAAAACTTCATGATTCCAAGTTCTGTTCCCTTGGTATTAGAACATCTTACTCAGGTTGAAGAAATGTTAATTACACATGCTCTTCCTATAATGCATGTTTACTTAAAGCCTGGCGGTCAACGAGGTTACTCAGGCCATTGCATAAATTTACCACAAAATGTCAGAACTTGCTCAAACTTTACCAAGGTATCCAACAGATATATCTGTTATAGTTGTTAAGATGAAAGGTAAAGATAACAACTTCAAAGATGTGATGGTAAGAAGGCTGGCTGTTGCCGATGCATTACAGGCTTATACAAAATAACCCACACTACAAGTGTGTAGTTGTTATTGATGAGAATTACTTGGCAGCTAGTAATGGCAGCTAGTAATAATACTAATGTTTTTATATATCAAATTTCACGGTATGTTTACGGTTAAAGGCAATAATAACCAATTCTGGGCCTCCAAATTCTTTTTTACATTTTCGTCTGCTGACATGCATTGACCTGAACTACATGCACTTTTTAGCAGCTCAGCTGATCAGAATTTATATGATAGTAAACACGAAAATGTTATAAATAATCCCCATATCACTGATTGGTTTTTTACACAACGGTTAGATAACTTTATTAAGCACTGGCTGTACAGATCACTTAATGCTGAATGGCATTGGTATAGATTTGAACACCAAGCTAGAGGCAGTATACATTGCCATGGAGTTGCAAAACTTAAAAATGATCCAGGGTTGTGTAAACTATCAGAAACAGCTCTTAAAGGTTATTTGGCAGAAAATTTAATTAAAAACTCTGATCAAGCAGAAATTGAAGAACTAAATTTACAGATAGCCCAAAGAAAAAAGGCTTCTGAAACAGTTTGTCAGTATGTTGACTGGCTGCTCTCTAGTTATAACCCAGACTCTCCAGAAAATGGTATTTGGGTAAAACCCACTGGACACCCTTGTCAAAAACATCCAGGCGATATCAATGCAATATTATTACTTTAGTAATGAAGAAGTTGCAACTTACAATTCTGAGCAGTTATTAGGCCTATGTCAGCCAATAGCATGTATCAATGCATTTCACTCTAGTGAATTAGCTAAGAAAGCAAGTGCTGATGAGATGTCGGGATTACAACCTACTGTTTTCCTCACAAAAGTGGCACAGGTGATGCTAACCATGAACTTGTGGACAGATGTAGGTTTTTACAATGGTGCAACTGGAACAGTTTTAGAATTTATTTTTGCAAACAATCACCAACCTCCAGACTTACCAGTAGCTGTTATTGTGCAGTTTGATGATTACACAGGTCATCTATCAGCAATCATTTCTTTCATGTGTTCCAATATTTCCAATAGCAATTACCTCTCACACATGTGTGCATGAGAGACAACAACTTCATCTTAAACTTGCTTGGGCTATGACAATCCACAAAAGCCAAGGATTAACTTAGCCAAAGGCATGGATAAACATAAAATCACTTTCGATTGTAGGTCGAACTGAAAAAACTGCAGGAATCTCCTACGTAGCCATCAGCAGAGTAAGAGCACTTTCCGACTGCATCATTGAACCTTTGACCGATCAAGAAGTCTGCAAATTTAAAATTTAGGCTTGATGAAGAAAACCGGCTAGAGAAACTTTGAAAGAACAGCTGAAAATGTGATCTTATAGTGTATTCTGATTTCTTACAAATCCGTAAACACCACTTGGCAGCATATTAAACTTTAATTAATAACAAAATTGCTTACAATTATTGCATTGTTCAATCAACTATTTTTTATCTCAATGATCTATAGCTGTAGTAACAGTTTTGTTCCCAGACAGCCAGACATTGGATACAGGCTTATAGATTAATGTATATCTCATACACCGATATACTGTGATTCATATAATAGCTGAAAACTACATGTACAAATTATTGCATATCAGATATAATTGCAGTAGTATTATGTTATAAAAACCTACAGGCTTACTGTGTACAGTACACTACATCCAACTCATATTCCATTTATTATCAGGAATATTCCTCCAGTCTGAAACGACCGATACACTGTACAATTGGCTTCAGGTGAGTTTCTATATCAGTACTGTATATTTTATTTTCCACCACTACTGTACCTCGTTTGAGATTTTAGAATACAGGCGATAGTCTCTTTTACTGGAAAAACTCAAAAAAAGATCATTTGAGTTTTTCCTCACAAGTGGTCCATCTTTATAACAGCACTCCATGTCCTATGACATCACTGACAGGTCAGTACTGCAGCTTATCGACCACTCGTACACCAATCAAATTACTGCATTGATGGACTGCCTTGCCATATAATAATTTTAAAAACTCAATAGAAAAACACTCAGGAGCAAAACACAAAGAAAAATCATAAGCGTGTCGTGGTTTTATATGTGATAAAAAATCATGTTAATTTACATAAACTTTAGCTTTGATTTTCTCAGTTTAGACAAAGTTTATTTTAAAAATTACTTCGCCACTGAACTTGTATAAGATGAGTAATTTTTTAAGCTAGTTAAAGCACTTGTAGTTGTGTTTTATCACATATAAAACACTCTGCTACACGTCATGTTTTATATGTGATAAAACACCCCTATGTGTGCTTTAAATAGTACTTCAAACACTCATTAATAATTCATAAACTTATTGACAAATCATGTCAACCATAATATGTCACATGCAGTGGCTTTAAACCTGATAAAACACTCCTAATTAGTATTCTTTATATAAAGAATACTAATAAGGCAGTATCTATTGTAGTCGTGTCCTCATTAGTATTCTTTATATAAAGAATACTAACAAGGCAGTATATCTATTGAATTTGTAGTCATGTATGATGCCGTTTAATAAACTCGCAGGTCATGTTTTATTAGGTCTAAAGCCACTTCCGCTGCGCGCTCGTGTCTTTAAACCTAATAAAACACTCCTGCTCGTTTATTAAACAGTACATAGAGCATTAGCCATTATTTTCCACTTTTATTATTATCAAGTATATGTATTCCATTTTTATTGTAGACATTGATCCAAACAAGATAGATTGCTTTGTTCATCAAGTCTCACCAATCAAAAATTCTGGTAAAACAAAATATTTTGATTGTAAACTTCAGACAAGATCCAGTGTAGTGAAAGGTGTCTGTTTCAGCCCCGAAAAGAAAAAACACCTTGAAGATTTCATGTATACATGCAAAGCCGTAACATTAACAAAGTGTGATATCACATGGTGGGCAAAAAAGACAGCAAATTTGGCCACGTACAAATAACTTTCTGTCATTAGTTTGGAATATCATGAAATTTCCTCAAAGGATAGAACTTGACATTCCTAAAAATTGTATGTTTTTTGTTTTCAATATTGTTACATTTTGGTGGAAAAATGACGTCCCAACTTTGGCACCAAAAAACTAAACTCGAACTAAGAACATGCTAGGAACTTTTTTGAAGAGATTATGCTATAAGGATCTCAAAACTGTAAAAACATTGAAAATACGCCTAAGCGGTGCAAAGATATGGTGCTTAAAAGTCTGAAAAATCCGCCATTTTGTTACTAAAAATAGATTTTTTTAAAACTTTGAATCGCCATATCTTCACACTGCCTTGTTGTATTTTCAATATTTTACAGTTTTGAGATCCTTATAGGACAATCGCGCCAATATGTAACAATATCGAAAAACAAAAAACATATGATTTTTAGGAATGTCAAGTTCTATCTTGTGAAGAAGTTTCGTGATATTCCAAACTAGCGACAGAAAGTTATTTGCATGTGGCCAAATTTGCTGTCTTTTTTGGCCACCATGATCAGCAACAAGTTCAACGTAGCCAACAACGTTATCAATAAGAAAACCAATGTCCAAAAGTGCACAACCCCTCTCAACTTTGAACGTGTTGACGTCGAAAATACAACAGTCAAATTGTCAACGGTGAAATCAATCCTGTTTGGTCAGCTCATTAATGTCAAGGCTACTTGTACGTCAATTGTCAGGCTCAAAAATCATATCGACTTCAGCTGGTGCAAGACTGAAAAAACAAGAGACTGTTCTTGCGACCCATTTGGCTCCATCAAGATCATTCTGTGGGAGGACTTCGTGGACACCATTGAAACTGGGAATACGTATGACTTCGTGGACACCATTGAAACTGGGAATACGTATCTCGTCAAGAACATAAGATTAAAGAAAGATAATTATATTAACATCATATATTTCAACACAGCGATGACTGGTACTCAAATTAACGAGGCGACAGCGTTCAACCAGCCTCTTGCTGAGGAATCTGATGATGCACAACTCACCATTCTGTCTACCACAGAAATCACTGCACATATTATCGGTGTCACCACCATAAACATCCATCGCACATGCTCTTGCAACAAAGCCATCGAAGAACAGGGAAAGCTATCCAACACCAACAACCAATGGTATGTTAAGCTGTACGTCCAAGATACCACAAATCAAGCCAATAAAGTTTATCTTTCACTCTATCATTCTATGCTTGTCAAATTGGTAGAAGTGGCTGATCTCAAAGTTGATCTTAATTTTTGTAATGAAGAAGATCTTACAATTGCTCTCCTTGATTCTACAGGCGTAACATGCTATGATACTGCTGCGAAAGTGACAGATGTCACACCCATCATCATATGAACTCTAAAAACAATCATATTGCCACCCATCATGGTATGAACTCTAAGAACAATCGTATTGCCATTAACTATGGAACAATTTGAGTTCATGATCATATGGAAAAAACGTTTGGTTTCGTTTGATATAATCTAATCTTTCATTTATTGATGCATTTTTATAAGCTTTAACTTTTGTACATCGAAATTGTACATCAAATCAAGTTTAACTTAGCATCTACTAACAGTTATTGAATACGTTATGTTATTGATAGAACGCTACAATTACTGCATTAACACCATTCCAGCCATGTGATTTTACGCCGTCGTGACAAAATAACAACAATGTAATTTGTTATTATTTATCATGTCTGGAGACCAAAATTCAAGTTATTTTGATAAATTTATCCAAATTAAATATTAAGTGTAAATTTGACAGACTTTTTATTACATAACAAGACATATTATTGCCACTCCTTTTCCACAAACTTGAAAAAGTTTCACGGACACTAAATCACATCGCTCACAATGCTGTGCCTTTAAAGGCAGAGTTCAGTCTTTTGAATGATGGTTTTTAAGGCACATTTCAAAAACTAACCGGCTGGGGAAATCAACTGAGCATAATTCAAGATCAACAAACTTAATGTTTTTAACATTTTAAAAATTTCTATTGTTAAATATATTGAGCTTACTTGAATTATGCATAATTGATTTTTCTACTTAGTTCTTTCCCTTTTATGCCATCAATCAAAAGGCTGAACTGTGCCTTAAGTTGATATTGTTACTGCAAAGATGTCAGAAGTGCTATTAAAATTATTGTTGGGTTTTTAATGTTGACGTTTTTTTATTTTGAATAGATCAATACCGTTGTTCGCTGGCATCTGAGGAATTAACCCGTCACATTAGACATTGTCTGATCTGTTGTTGCGCGAAACATGTATGCTTACAGTTAACAGGTTTTTGTGTGACTAATGTCCCCCGGTCGCACTTTTAACCTGTGGTTACTCCTAGTATTAATAGTTAAGTGGACAGAAGACTAAGTACTGTAGTCTAGAACAAATAATGAGTATTTGCTAATTATGTTATTTTATATAGAATAATTCTTTTGGAAGTAGCAGTTTCCCATCAATGAAAATAGTCACTGGACCCCTTGTGTATGTTTTTAACATTTGTACTATAATTACATATTTGAGTATAATGTCAGGGGTGTAACCAGCCTTGGGGAAGTCGGCCTTGTAATTCCAACAAGCTTCCAACGCCCCTGCACCAGTCAAGTCTTGTTTTTTGACGATACACCTCTCAAACAAAATTGATATACACGGCCCTGTATATCCTATTAACTCATTAAGTTGCAATGTGCCTTTTACTTATATTTTACCTGTCAAAGGGAAAGTCTTGTCATTTTTGTGCTTTAATGGGGGGTTATTTAGCTGGAATTGGTTCATGTCACCCAGTTTTCAGTCAATGTTTAACACTGGTGCAACATGATAACTAATTGTTCACAAATTTAGTTCACATTGTACTTACCTTATAGGTAGTGGATGCAAGCAACAAAAGATGTCACATATTATGACCACTCCTTCAGTGGCACATGTATTCCACAATATGCTGTGGACCATCTGAACTTAATAAGGTACATGTATTTATTGTAACTGTTATATAGCCTGGTACTTACCCTTACTATAAAATTTGATATTAAAATTTTACTATTCATAAGGGAGGTTTATCCAAGAGGGGGAACAGATTTCACGGGGAAACCCGAATTGAAACACTGTAACACAGGCACTTTTAAAAACTTTTATCACATGAAAAGAATGATTACATCGTCTCAGGTAGCCCAACCATGCAATCATACTTATAATTTATACTTTTAATTTATACTTTTTATTGCTTTAATAGTACATGAAGTGTTTGGTCACTCAACAGCCTTTCTCATTCAATCAGGTAAAACCTTATTACAGTATAACAGGAAGAACCTCAACGGGTAAAACAGGTTTACCTGAGTGAGTAAATTATACATTTACATCCGGATTGCCATAGAAGTAATAGCAATACATTTGCATAATAATTAACATCAAGCTACAGTACAATGTAAATTATAGAAATCGATACCAGTGTTGAGTGCCGCCTTTTTGCAAAGGGAAAACGCATATCAAAGTTTATGTATTCTGCCAGTCATTAAAACACAAATTCGGTTGGACATGGTAAATGAAATAAGAAACAAAGAAATTAAATCATGGTACTGTGTTTATTTCCCATGTGCTTGTTTCTGTCAGTTGCTGTGATAACTGTGTAGATATATTAATCACAATATTTTAAAAAATAATCAAAGTACGTTCTTGTTTTCTATATAGCACATTTCAGCGAATACCAGTGGTAGTCAGGGAATGGACCATCATAGTTTTGCCAAATGTTGAAGATAAGCCTTTCCCAGTTTTAACTGAGACAAAATAAATTCCTCCAGTTAAAGGATATGATCAAAGTAAAGAAGAATTAGATCCTGTTGAAGGAGTAGACCAGGTGAAAGAAGAAATAGACCCAGTTGTTAAAGATGAAGTAGATAAGGTTAAAGACGAAATATATCCAAACAACAAAAGCAATAACAATAATCTCTTTTACATTGGTCAAAAATTTCATACCATAAGTGAGTTTGATGAAGCGAAGGCAAAATATGAGGAACTTCACTTTTGCGAATTATGGAAACAGGGTGTGAGAACCCTTGCATCTGCACAGAAACGAGTTCCCAAACGAGCAGCAAATGCCGATTTGAATCTTCAATATTACTCTGTGAAATAGGGTCTGTAAGTTTGGTGGAAGATCAACAATAAAGAGATAGAAAGTGTGATACAAATTCATTCAAGCACGGGTGCCAATTCGAGATTTATATTGTTTTGTCGCACAACGGGAAAGCGTTTGAAGTTGTGAAAGTGGCTGATGCTCATAATCATTCCCTGTCAGAACAGCTTTACCGACATTCTGTACGTTTGAAAGCAAACAGCAAGCTAATTCAACATAAGATACAAATTTCGACAGGTCTTCCAGTGACTTTAAAGGACATTGCAAATTTGAAAGCCAAAGCTAAAGTGGAGACAAATAGCAATGATCTGGATGTTGTGGTGGATTATTTGAAGGGAACAAATGGGGCAGTAGTAGAAGTAGCGATTGACGAAGATGCTTTGCTACGTACAAACTTCTGGATCTTAGATTGCCAGTTTATGTGCTTATGGTAGTGGATGGGAATGGCCTTAGCGATGTTGTCAGCTACTAATTGTTGCTGATGAAAGCGAAGCTGTCATAACTTCAGCCATGGAGTTGTTCAAACACCACAATCCAGCTTGGATAAAGACGACAGTCATCATGTTGGACAAAGATTTCACTGAACTGACTTTACCAAATGCTTCCCCAATCCATCTCTTTTGATTTGCCTATACTATACCCTTTGCACCTTCAGAAGGGAAATAACAATCGAGAAAATGGGAATAACATCAGGTGAGAGGGATAGAGCACTTGAAATCATCACCAAGATTGTTTATTCCAAATCTGAAAAAGAGTTTGAGGCAAATGTGGATCTGTTGAAGGGAAACCAAATGGAAAGCAGTTAAAGATTATTTCGTTGACAATTGGTACCCCATAAAAGATCAATGGGTTTCTTGTTTCAGGGATTCAATTTTTAATTTAGGCAAAACAACGAATAACCACAACCAACGTAGATGTCCTGTCAACAGAAAAGAAAAAATGTACCACCTTGACATAAGCACAGAAATTCTGCAGAGCAATGGATATGGTAAGGACTTTGGCTACATTGGTGACTGAAGGAGGAATGCAGACATTCAATACTAGAATGGCTGATCTGCAAAACATGCTTAACCTTTGGCAAACTCAGGACTGTCTTGGAACTAATCAAAGCAACATAAGAAGCAGCAACACTGAAGGCTCTGCCAATGATCCATTAAAGCCCACTGAAAGCAAGAAGGAAACTGAGAAGAGAAGAAAAGTTCAGAGAGAGATACAAAGATTTTGATGACATACCATATCACAAAAGAGATTTTGGACCTCGCCACAAGCCATTGCCAAGTACAGTCCACCAGGAGTAAAAAGAAAGTCAGGAGTACCAGCAACTTGTACCAGCAACAACCTCAACTCAAAGTTCCGCCACTGGCTGTTCAGGGAAGACGACTAAGAGCGATATGTGTACACAACCAGGACAAAAAAGCACGAAGGATTGTACGGAGAAAGAGCTGAAAGACGTAAAGATGCAAAAAAAGGCGCAAATGAGGAAGACCAAAGGGAGCGGAACTGACTGTCATTGGATTGCTCAGGGCAAAGAAGACCAAAAAGGGAATATTGCCATTTTCTTCAGCCAGTGCAGGCCGAAGAAAAGAACAGAATTCTTTTGGAGTGTTTTGTTCGTCATTCAGTTGCAAACAAAGCAATTTGGGGTGAAAAGCTAATTCCAGTACGAGAAGTGGAAACCAACATTCCAGACATGGTTCGGGATAAGGAAAATGTTGTTCTTGGCAGGATTGATAAGTATTTTGTTGCAGATGTATGGAAAAAGTTCTAAATGCAAGTGAAAAGAAGAACAAATCAAAGTGGATGTGTCCGGGATGCTCAACATCAATATGTGACAGAGATAAGAGTATTGTCTTTGAGAGATGCTTGTACTGGTACCATGTTAGTTGTATGTCTTGAAAGGACCACCTAAAGCAAAGAATTGGTTTTGTTATACATGCAAAGCCAAACACTTGAAAATTAGTTGCAAATCTGGCCATCAATACCCTATTCCCCCACATATAAGTGCAGTGCTTATAAGCAGATGTTGGGGAAAATTTGGTGTAAAAATTGACAGGTTATAGGTGCATGCGCCTATACGTGCACTAGATTTTTTTCCCCAACTGCGCGCGCTCATGGGGTCTGGGTAAGAAAATTGGCGAATTATTTTTATAATTATAAACCGTAAATGCAAGTTTAAACTGTAAATGCAAATTTAATATTTTGAAAAAACTTTCCAATTTAACAACAGAATGTTCAAGCGAAAGTTAAGTTATTAAAAGTTGTTGTGTGTGTTTATCAACCCGCAAATTTGGTCGGGATATAGGCACATGCGCCTATATTCAGATATAAGCCTATATCTGTGGGGCACCTATATGCAGGGGAATAGGGTATGCCATTTCATTAGAAGAGTTTCAAATTTCATTAACACCAAAAACGGTAGCATCACACTGACTACTTTAACACGTCTGGAAGGCCAGGATATTGTTGAAAGCCATTAGTATTGTACAAGTGACAGCAATTAAATTAATAGGGACCTTAAGCATGTATGACAGCAACACGACGACGATAGCCAAAACGAACTTCTTCAAATAAATTATATTGCGAAGAAGAGTTGTTGCATCCACTCAGCATGTGTATATGAATTGAGTTCAGTTTGATGAGACGAAAACAAAGGTTTTATGGTTAAACGCGCTCCTGCGAACAAATTTGTAGTTTCACTTGTCGCGTCTTGATATATTTGTGTTGTACACAGTACACAAGACAAAAATCTCTAGTTTGCCATTCTAAAAAGCCCTAACACAAAGTCTCTAACTCCCATGGGGCTTTTAGTTATTCATTTCTTTTGTAGGAGATCAGGAATATCATTGTGTCTGCGTTGTGTTGCCGTCCTGTTTGCTTAAGGTCGCTATTATAGGAGTGACAACTTTATATGTCTGGTTTAATAAAATGTTAAGTTTAAGCTTACTTTTAAAATGCCTACAGTTACTGTTAAAGTTAACATGTAATGTTGGTGAAATGATACAAAGACCCCTAAATGTAGGGGCTCCGCTGAAACATGGCTGAAAATTATGTTTCTTGCAAAATGTGTTTTTGATGGCAAATAACCTCGAGCAGGAATTTAATATTGATGAAATATTACTTGAAATTTGCAGCATATGCATTTGTTGTCCAGGACAAAGTATAAATATTTTTTTATGATTAGCACATTTGACGCCGGCTGACAGCCAGAAATTTTGTCTCCGATTGCTCGGCTGCCAGCCGGGATGTACTATAGTTATACTATATTCGTTCAAAAAATGTGCGCATTTCGGGGACTGGTTCTAGAGTGTTTTCATGACCACAAAACCAGCAAAATTACATTAAATTTTCCGAAAAACATTGAAATGCATCTAAATTCATCTTCCTAATGCATACAGTTAGCTATGCAACAGGTAAATAGACGAGAGAAAAAACAAATATGGCAAAGAGAAAAATCACTCTGGGATTGAACTCACAACCATCAGCATACGCTCTGAGTGTTGTTCCCGCACGCCACCACACCTTACACGGAACATATGTTAATTTATTGTATATATACAGGTTATTCTTAGCCAGCGCGATTTATGATTGCATAATATGTACACCATTGTACACGGCCAAGGTTGACAATAGCAGCCGAGCCGTATCTACTCTTTAACACAATACTTACAATACATCACTGCATAAATCGCGGCTACCAGCCAGGGTTATTTAACTGTAATACAATACTACAATGCAATACGACTGTCAGCCGAGCCTGTCGGTAGTATACTACAGTACATCACGGCTACCAGCCGGCAATACGTCTATTAGCTGATCCTGTCTGTACTACTATAGTATGCTACAAAACATCACAGCTACCAGCCAGAGTTATTTAACTGTAATACAATACTACAATGCAATACGGCTACCAGCCAGCAATATGGCTATCAGCCGGGCCTATTGCCGGCTGGTAGCCTTGATGTATTGTAGCATACTAAAGTATACTACCGACAACTGCATTGCATTATAGCATTGTATTACATAACCCCGGCTTCTAACTACAATACTACATAACTAATAACTGATCACTACATAACTGATAACTGATACATAACTGATAGCCGTATTGCACTGTATTACACTTAAAAATAACCTCCGCGGGCAGCCGCAATGCATTGTAGCATACTACAGTATAGTAGTACTATAGTATACTACAGACAGGATCGGCTGACAGGCTTATTGCATTGTATCGTATTACAGTTAAAAATAACCTCGGCTGGTAGCCATGATGTTTTGTAGTATACTTAGTATACTACAGACATGATCAGCTGATAGCCGTATTGACGGCTGGTAGCACTGATCTATTGTAGTATACTACAGTATACTACCGACAGGCTCGGCTGACAGTCGTATTGCATTGTAGTATTGTATTACAGTTAAATAACCCCGGCTGGTAGCTGCGATTTATGCCGTGATGTATTGTAAGTATTGTATAAAGAGTAGATATGGCTCGGCTGCTATTGTCACCCTTGGCCGTGTGCAATAGTGTATGTATTATGCAATCATAAATCATGCTGGCTAAGAGTAATCTATACATATACAATAAATTAACATATATTCTGTGTAAGGTGTGGTGGCTAGGGTTGGGCAATATTAAAAAAATCAACTCACGATTATTGTTGAGGAAATTATCACGATGTTCGATAATATCGCGATAAACGCCTAAAAGCATAGAAAGCTTATATATAATCTTATTAAAAACAAGTAAAACAACAGATTAAAGTAATATGAAGGCTTTTCTAGTCTAATATTTACTGTTCATAAACCTGAACTGTCTATGCAGTGTCTACAGTGTCTCCGCAGACACAACTAAATGCCATGGGCACACAGCGCAAGCAAAGCTTGCATGCAATTTCATTGTTCAGCAGTTTGCTAACTTACCAAGACTTACCAACTTACCAAGGCTTACTAACTTACTTGCAAGGCTTACTAACTTAGCAAGGCTTACTAACTTACCAAGTATTACTAGCTTACCAAGGATGATCACTTACCAGTGATAAGTAGGGATTATTAGGATGTATAAAAGTTAGAATGGTATGTATTGGTGACCGTAACACCAGGAATTAACCAATATATCGTATTAAATTCGTATTTGATTCAGGGAATAGTTTAGGATTTTGATAAAAGCTATGTACACATGCGAAGCAATATCACGATAGTCCATGAGCATGACGATAATTTCGATATATCATCGCTCAAGTTTCTACCTTCGATATGATAATCATGATTGAAATTATCGCGATAAATCAAAATATCGAAATATCGCCCAACAGTAGTGGTGGCATGTGGGAACAACACTCGGAGTGTACGCTGATGGTCATGAGTTCAATCCCAGAGTGAGCACAAACGGATCTGAATTTTTCTCTTTGGCGTATTCTGTTTTTTTCTCGTTTATTTACCTGCACGCATTAGGAAGATGAATTTAGATGCATTTCGATGTTTTTCAGAAAATTTAATGTAATTTTGGTGGTTTTCTGCTCATGAAAACATTATGGAATTTAGAAATGCAAGTGAAATACATGAATCGAACAGTAGAAAACCCCTAGTTCAAGAAGGACAATCGCAACCGTCCTTACAATACCAAGGGCTGCCAATCTTGGACCACAATTCTGCTTCTGGACTTAGAGAAACAGGAACTTTACCATTTGGCTTACCAGCTGCAAGATCCCAGGAACTATTACCAAGTTTAGCAGCGAGGGCACCATTTACAAATGGAAGCACGAATAGGGAGAATCCCAACACTTTATTACAGTGTGTGAGCCAACCAACAATGAATGGAGGCTTGCCTCACCCCTATCAACCACCCTTGGTGGCGACCGCAGGCTCACATTACCCGCATCAAATTAATTTGAATGACTCAAACACCCATACCCATCAACAAGGATACGCACTACCCACTGAAAGTTATCAACCAGTCAGTGATCATACTGGAAATAACCGAATATCTCCTATGGATGAAATTGCACGAGCTCTCCGTCAAGTTGTGAATATGCCCAAGATTAAATATCTGCATTTTAATGGTGATCCGTTAAAGTTTGGAGCATTCATGCATAATTTCGAAAATTGTTTAGAAAGAGATGATCCAGATGATTAAAGAAAATCACAGCTGCTGGTACAGCACTGCACTGGAAAGGCGAGGGCTGTGTAAATGTAGCAGCTAGTGATGGGTACCACGTAGCAAAGAAGACCCTTAATGAGACCTGTCAAGAGCTGTGTAAACCTAGCAGCTAGTGATGGGTACCGCATAGGAAAGGAGACCCTTCATGAGCATTTTGGGAAGCCCCATGTTATCGCCATGGCTCATATCAAGAAACTAGTGGACTTACCTAGCCTTAAGTCTGGAGATGGTCAGTCCTTGTTGGAATTCTCGAGACATTTAAATACAGCCGAAAGAACCCTAAAGGGAATGGGTGCGTCATATACATCAGATTTAAATCATATGAATACTTTGAGAGAGCTAGCGAAGAAACTACCCATGTATCTCAGAGTTAGGTGGACTGAAAAGGCTGGGAGTATCATCGAAGAATGTAGAAAACCAGAGCTTGGCAACTTTCAGAAGTTTGTCCAGCAAAGAGCGAAGTTGGTAAACAATGAATTTGGAATGGACATGGCGGTTAGTACGAGAACAAAAGCTAATAGAAGCGAGGGGACCTGGAAACGAAGAGAAGAAAACAATAAAAATAATGGAGTATCGTCATTTGCAGCTGGATCGAATGGAGGTGGTCAAGTGAATAGAAAAACTAGTTTCATATTAATCTGACACTGCAATCGAGCAACAAAAAATTTGTTGGCTCGAGCAGGATTTGAACTCGCATCTTCGGGTATCTAGACCGCCGCTCTGCCTATTGAGCTATCGAGTCAACAGGGATTGGTAGTGAGTCTTATCCAATTTAAGTGCACAAAATATTTTCGTGACAACTTAACGCTTGTCTTAGAGGACGCGCAGTGTTTCAATTCTAGAAACTAGTTTCATATTAATCTGTTGACTCGATAGCTCAATAGGTAGAGCAGCGTCTAGATACCCAAAGATGCAAGTTCAAATCCCGCTCTAGCCAACGAATTTTTCGTTGCTCAATTGCAGTGTCAGATTAATATGAAACTAGTTTTTCGTATCTCTGAGGATGGTTCTGAAATACAAGTGAATAGAGGTAGACAACCATTGAGTTGCGAAGCTTATTCTGGGCCACATCGTGTATGGAGATGTGATACGTTCAAGAAAATGGAACTGAATGAAAGGCAAAGAATAGTTCTGCAAAGGGGACTGTGCAATAAATGTTTAGTTAGGGGATATATAGCCAAGAACTGTCCCAAGACGAATTTTAAGTGCAGAATTGCTGAATGTGTTGCTAAGCATCACATACTGTTGCATCATATGAAGGTTGCAGTGACAGAGTGAGATAAAATGAAACAGAAGGAGGTGAAATCAGGAACTAAGAACGAAGATGGAGCCAGAGACCGTGTGCAACAAATAAACGGAGAACCTAATGGCTCAGTTGCAACAACTAGGGCTGGAGAGAAGAGAGTATGCCTGGGTGTCATTCCAGTGCGTGTTCGGGGTCACAATAGTACTCATGAGGTGGAAACGTATGCATTGTTAGACAACAGATCAGAGGTGACTTTGAGTCATGAGCGATTAATGGAAACCCTAGGTCTGGACGGTGACAAATTGAAATTTACCTTAACTGGAATAAATGGAACTGAGGTGGAAGGCCAAAGCATAAATATTGTTATTAAGTCGCTTGATGGCAGTACTGCTGTTGAGTTATCGAAAGTAAAAACGGTGAAACAAAATGCCAGTGTCAAAGGGCTGCATACTGAAGATTGATTTCGAAAGATATCTAAAGGATATTGAAATCCCTGAGTTAGCTGATGGGAAAGTATTGCTGTTGATTGGTTTAAAAGAGTTTGGTCAGCAGGACAGACACTATGTTTATAGACAGGGTGCAAACTGTTTACACCACCACAACTAGTGAAAGAATCCTGGAGTCTTTAGTTCAAAGATACTCGACTTGGTGGGGATTGGTGAGAGCATTCGCTTGGCTATCGAGATTTAAAGATTATTTGAGGATGAAGGTTTCCAATAAAAACAGTGAGTTTTGAGTGGCAGGAAAGACGGAATTGACAGTTGGGAATTTGAAAGTTGACGAGCTGAAGACAGCTGAGCGAAATGTTGTTTGTTATGTACAACACGCTGCAAGAAGGAGGATCCAAAGTGGGTAACAGACATATCAAGTAAAATCTGCAAAACATTGGGAGCTCTCTCTACCAGCTTAACCCAACATTACAAGGCAGATTGATAATTGTAAGAGGACGGCTTGCGTTCGTGAACATCGATGAAGAAGCAAAGCATCCAATGGTTCTACCAACCAAGTATCATGTGATTGACCTGATAATAAGATATCACACAGTAGTTGGACACATGGGACAAGAATCTGTTCTAGCATGTCTTAGAGAGAAATTTTGGGTCTTAAAGGGAAGAGCAGCTGCGAGACACGTTATACGTTCCTGTGTGGATTGCCAGAAGAGGAAGAAGCCGACATGTGAGCAGTTTATGGCAGACTTGCCACATGATAGAGTGACAGCTTATGAACCACCGTTTACACCGGTTGGCGTCCGGTTGAAGTGAAACAGGGTAGATGTCATGCTAAACATTATGGTTGCATATTTACGTGCTTTTGAACACTCGTGCGCTGCATATCAAGATTGCAGATTCTCTCAATACGGACTTGATGCTTAACATGTTGAGAAGATTTGTGAGTTTAAGGGGATGTCCACGAGAGATCCATAGTGATAATGGTACCAACTTTAACAAAGCTGACAAAGAATTAAAAGCCAGAATAGACAAATGGAACCACGCAAACATCGTGAATTTCTGTACACAAAGAGGAATTAATTGGGTATTTAATCCCCCAGGAGCAAGCCACATGGGAGGAGCATGGGAAAAGATGATCAGGTCCGTGCATCAGATCTTAAGAGCATTGTTGAAGGAGCAAATTGTTTGTGACGAGGTGCTTTCCACAATCATTGCCGAAGTTGCGAATATACTCAACAGTAGACCACTTACAAGAAACAGTGACGACCTAAGAGATTCGGACCCCTGACACCAAATCACCTTCTACATCTAAGACCTTATTCTTCTTTACCACCCGGTGTGTTTGGGAACAATGACAAGAATACGCAGCGTCAGTGGAGACTTGCACAATTTCTAACCAATATGTTTTGAAAAAGATGGATCAAGGAGTGCCTTCTGTCGTTACAAAAGCGACAAAAATGGAACGAACTTCGGGATAATTTAAAGATCGATGATGTCATACTTTTGGCCAATGAGAATTATCCAAGAGGGCAATGGCCATTGCTCAAGTGGTAGAAGTGATGAAAGGAAATGATGGAATGGTTCGTAGTGCCAAGATAAAGACGTGTTCAACAGTAGTGACCTGTGCAAAACAGAAGCGTCGAGGAGAAGTAAAGACAACAACTGCTATCTTGGAACGCCCGATCATGAAGCTGCGTCGTCTAGAGATGGACAACATTTGAACTAGCAGGGAAGTAAACTATTATCATAATGGTAGCTATTTAAGTTGTGTAGTAAATTGGTACTTTAATATTATGTTATGTATAAGATATATAAGTAATTTCTTGTTTATATCTATATTTATTATAGAAAACCTATTCCTATTTCTATTCCTATACTATTCATATAAAGATTTAATATTGATTTATTGTCGAAGAAATTTATTGCGTATTGCTGAATTGAGAAGGGAGAGAAAGGAGTTGAGTTATACGTATCAAATCTATGATTTAGAGCGACTTTTGAATTAAAGCTAACACGGGTGCACTCAAGAAAAGTTACATATGCTCAAAGAACAGCACTTGTCCAAAAGTTGACATATTTAAAGATGGTTTTAAAAGAACAATTTTTTTAAAAAGCTAAGATTGCAAATGTACCTAATGTTTACACCTACAAAGTTAGCTGGTGCATTTGGAGATCCTGAAATAGAACAAATAATGCAATATTGTGAGAAAATTTTTTCTGTTGCTACTATTCTTAAGTTTCTTAATATCTGACATACAAGTGTGGCAAATGACATTTTGTTTGCATTTTCAAATGTCTTTGAAGACATTGCTGTAGCTGAATCTGAGGAAGAAACAGAACTTGACAATATAGAAGAGTTCTCTTTTGATGATATATTTGATTTTGATGAACATGACTCATTGCTGGCTAGCATTGAAGAAGATGTATTTACTATTGCAGAGGATAGCCTTATTGAAAATGCTGAAGAAGAGTATGACTCTGAGCAGTACGTAACTACTTTATTGGATACTAATGGGGTTTGCGCATGTTCAGCGCAGATGGTATGCTATCATGTTTATGTGTACCATTATTATTAAGACTTTCGAACGATGTTGAAGAAAATCCAGGTCCTAGAAATGTTAGTGAAATTGTTGACCATACTTACACAGTTCATGCCGACTTTCACCAGGGTGATCAATTAATGTTTAGATCTAATGCTGGACAACAGTGTCAATCTATCCCAAAAAGTGGGGGACAGACTCCAAACTAGGAAGATTCGGAGGTATGCTACCCAAATTTTTTTAAAATTTTGGTACATAGAGAGTGAGATACTGGAAATACACAGTGAAGTATTTTCCATATCTTCACTAGTGAAGATATCGATCATGTAACTTTTGCCAATTTTCCTTTGAGCATGAAATTTCACGATCTTTTTGCTTGGGACTATATAATAAACAGAACATTACACAGTGGGTTGAAGATATGACTTTTATCTTCTCATGTTAAAAAACAATATTTTACTCACTCACTGTGCTCATTCGTAAAATATTGTTTTCACCACTTGAAAAATATTGTTTTCACCACTCAAAAATAAAAGTCATACCTTTGCATCGCCGTATATCCTCTATATATTACAATGTGCATGATCTTAACTCCTTTTCGACCGGCCCTGTGAAAACTATTGCAGATCTGCAATAGTATTTTGGAGGTTCATATCTTCGGTTCAGTACATGCTACGTAGATGAAAATACCACCATTCGATTCAGCGAAATAATATCTCCTGATTCCTAGTGATAGTTTTAGTCAAACACAAATATTACAGTGATTTATGACCTTTGAAGGGTCGAGAGGTATCATATTTCAACAAATTACATATTTGTTCTAAAAATGTAAACAATGTAGCACTAAAACCATGCCTTTCGCTGGACACAACTTTGGCCCCTTCGAACATGTGTTTTTCATTGTAGTCTTGTTTGATTCACAATCAAAAACACTATTTACAGTGTTATTTTGAGGCTTGTAGCCTCGGGTTTTCGTCTTTTATTTCGATATTTCATTCTGTTGCGATGTTAGTGAAGTCAACGGGATATTTTTTGACCGGAAATGCGATTTTGCAGAACTGCAATAGTATTTTGGAGGTTCATATCTTCGGTTCAGTACATGCTACGTAGATGAAAATACCACCATTCAGTTCAGCGAAATAATATTTGCTGATTCATAATGATAGTTTTAGTCAAAGACAAACATTATAGCGATTTATGACCTTTGAAGGGTCAAGACGTATCATATTTCAACAAATTACATATTTGTTCGAAAAATGTAAACAATTTATCACTAAAGCCATACCTTTTACCAGACACAACTTCGGCCCCTTCAAACATGTATTTTTTGTTGTAGTCTTGTTCGATTCACAATCAAAAACACTATTTACAGTGTTATTTTGAGGCTTGTAGCCTCAGTTCTTCGTCTTTTATTTCGATAATTCAATCTGTTACGATATTAGCGAACTCAGCGGGATATTTTTTGACCGGAAATGCGATTTAAATTCGCCAAAACATCGCGTGTTTACATCCTAGCGCTCGGGAAACGTCGGAAATCGATTCTAAAGGTCAAATTACATCTGCAGCATGATTTGCACGTGCATCGGGCTACGGATACTTCTTATTCGCCAATTTTAGCGTGTGGCAGGCGCGTGCGAGAAAAACCAAGAAAAACCCGATATTTTTAAAAAACTCAAAATAAACATTTCTACTGGCTGTATTCAAGTGAAATTCTGGATATAAAAGCGCTTGAATGCAGCACATATTTCACTCATATTGATTTGAGCCGAACTCTGAAGAATTCACAAGTTATTTACGCTATTGTGGAAACGAAATTCTGAAATTTTGGCCAAGCGGTGAGTAAATATATGATTGTTTCGGTTTGTGTAATGCTTTGACGGCATTCAACCCCCCGTTGAAAAGGTTATTTTATTAGGATTTCAATGGTATTCTTTGTTTTAAAGGGGGGTGAATATGTGCTGAGATATTTACGTTATAAACAATTGAGTTGTAAAATCGTCAAAATGTCGCTTGTCGATAAAGAGTTTTAACTCCATTTTTAACCATGTGAGAAATCCGCTAAAAACCAACATATTAACCATTTCCCTTATTTCGATGATAACCGTCTATTTAAGGGAAACTCAGTTAAAACGTAGTTATTTTTAAATATTTACAATTTTACATAACATATGCAATGTGAGTATTTGCTCCCAGCGGCTACAGAAAGATCATACGTTGTACTTCTTATTAAATGTCTTCCTTTCAATCAAAATTTTTGATGAATACCATCCCCATACCATGCATTAGGTTTTCAGATAACCAGGAAACAAAATTTCATTGAACATGTCAAAAAGTGGGGGGGGGGGATAATTAGATATTTGTCCCCCCACTCCAAAAACTGGGGGATGCACCCCCATCCACCCCAGGATTGACGCCCATGATGCTGGAAAACAATGTGTTGCCATGTCATTATGTTCTATTGTTTATAATGAAATACTAGCCCAATGATCTACCAACAGAGCTACGCGGTCTGGTCAGTTCAAGTATGTGATATTTCAGAACAGAATCTAGTTCCTTCGATACCAATGTTATCTAGTAATAATCATGAATTTTTCTGTGTTGGTGTAATGTACTCAGGTGAATATGGAGGGCCCCTATACCTCTTCATAATATGCTTTCACGTAAAAATATTTTGCCTTTTCACAAGTCACAGATTAAGAAAATCATTGATCACGTTTCACGGCTAAGTAAAATAAGCCCTTCACGCTTCACGCAAAAATTATAGGGGGCCCGATCACGTTTCACGGCTAAGTAAAATAAGCCCTTCACGCTTCACACAAAAAGTATAGGGGGCCCTCAATATGATGCTTGTGATGTTACTCTGAGTGCATATCCACACCGGGCAAGCTTGAAAAATATGCCTGACCACGGTGGGAATCGAACCTATGACCTTTGGAATACTAGCCCAATGCTCTACCAACTGAGCTACGCGGTCTGGTCGGTTCGAGTATGTGATATTTTGCAACAGAATCAGGTTCCTTCGATATCAATGTTATCTAGTAATAATCATGAATTTTCTGTGTTGGTGTAATGTACTCAGGTGAATATGATGCTTGCGATGTTACTCTGAGTGTATATCCACACCAGGCAAGCTTGAAAAATATGCCTGACCACGATGGGAATCAAACCTACGACCTTTGGAATACTAGCCCAATGCTCTACCAACTGAGCTCACGGTCTGGTTGGTTCGAGTATGTGGTATTTCGGAACAGAATCTAGTTCCTTCGATATCAATGTTATCTAGTAATAATCATGAATTTTTCTGTGTTGGTGTAATGTACTCAGGTGAATATGATGCTTGTGATGTTACTCTGTGTGTATATCCACACCGGGCAAGCTTGAAAAATATGCTTGACCACGATGGGAATCGAACCTACGACCTTTGGAATACTAGCCCAATGCTCTACCAACTGATGAGCTACGTGGTCTGGTCGGTTCGAGTATGTGATATTTTGGAGAATCAGGTTCTACGGTGGCCCAGAAGGGACATCACTTTAACAAAGATAAATAATACTAATATTATTTTCTACTACCACTTTCATTCGAATTTTGTGCAGACCATTACTTCAATAAAAAAATATTACATTTTATTAAAAATGAACACACACTTTCTCACTAAAAATGTGCAGCATGTCTTTACTAACACCGCGGAAAAACGTCTGCGCATGCGTCAACCTTACCTGTAATAGTATTGCGAACTTGATGAGAAGCTGTTCCGAACGTTTCCGAAGGCTCAAAATGGCGGTAAAAAGGAGTGACTTCATTGTGCGTCTTTACAGCCAGATTTCGAGCGTAAAAATAAACATGTCATTCTAAAAACTAGGAATAAATACAGCCAGAAGATTCAAGAAATTGTATTGTACAAGAACATGAACTAAAGGTGATTGTTGACAAATTTATCGTGTAAAACATTTTGTTTATCAACTAAGCAACGACAATTTCCGAATTTTCGTTTGAGATACATTTATTTAAAAAAAACTGTGTCGCCAAATATAAAAAATTTTCGTGTTCACAACAATTAAACTTTAGGATTTATTCTACAATTTGAGTGGGTTAAGAAGCTTAACTTTTCAAGAGTTTTCTTAACTTTTGAGTTTGAATTTTTGTATTGAATAATTTTGCAAATATTTTCGACAAAATAAAATCAACAATTTTTTACATGAATTCTATTTCATTCCATACTTTAAATGCCACGACGCTTTCAATTAATGTCTAGTCTACCCATTTGCTATATTTTCTCGTTTGTTTTACTAATTTTTGACCAATTAATAAGCATGTTTTTGTTTTAGAAATTGATATTCAAATTCCCCGCCATATTTTCATAATTTGGTGCATGCGCAGACGTTTTTCCGCGGTGTTGTCTTTACTAAACTTCTTAAAAAGCTGCGTGCACATGTTAACATGAGGAGACTGGGGCGAATTTTCAAAATTACTATACCTTCCACTTAAGAAGATTTTTTTCCAGAATGGAGAATATTTTGCTTCCATTTCAATACGAATTTTTTATAAAAAAATGCAGCTATCAAATAAAATTTATTTTCACGTTATTAATGTAATCCTTCATATTATGAAAGATTATTGAGTGAGTGAGTGTAATATTTCAACTTTTACAAGAATTTTAGAATGGAAATTTTCTTTGAAAAAGAACAGCTGGGAAATTTGTTGTCGCTGTGCAGAGAAATTGCTGGCGCACGCGATATTTTACAAAAATTCAAAAATTTGAAAAACAACACGAGTGAAATTGGGCCATTCCATTTAATATCCACACCCCCCTGTTGACGAGATTTTCCGAAGGGTTCTGAAATTCTGAAATTTCTGAGGGGGTTCCAAGTTGAAAATTTCCGAGGGGTGTTGTAAAACCAAAATTTCTGAAGGGATCAAAATTTTTTTTTAAATTTCTGAAGGGCCGGCCAAAATTCTGAACATTTCTGAAGGGGCACTACCTGTTGACGAGAATTTCCGAGGGGGTCAGGAAAATCCCTGAAAATTTCTGAGGGAGTCAGGAAATTCCCGATAATTTCAGAGGGGCTCAAGAAATTCCCGATAATTTCTGAGGGGGTGAAGAAATTCCCGAACATTTCTGAGGGGGGTCAAGAAATTCGCGAAAATTTCGGATGGGGTCAAGAAATTCCCGAAAATTTCCGATGGGGTCAGGAAATTTCCAAAAATTTTCGATGGGGTCAACAAATTTCCAAATATTTCCGAGGGGGTCAAGCAATTCCCGATAATTTCGAGGGGTTAGAGAATGTTTTGCGCAGAGCCTCCTTAAGTGTTTAAAAATAACTTACATGAAGTTTCTTGAATAAAAGTGAGTGCGCAGAACGTAGAGTTATTGAGAAGTGGAGGAGCAATCTGCGCTTTCAGTTAATAAACGAGCGGGGATAGTGGGATACCATGCATGGTGCATCACAGTCTTAATCTTTGTTATTATCCATGCTTACTATAGCGATACTACATTGGAGGGCCACCAGTTTATATTGTAAGGTGTTATACGCACCTGAAATAAAGTTTTTATCTTATCTATTCCGATTTTCCTGCTCGACGCCAGCTGAAAACAAGCCAGTCATTCTTGACAAATTATGCCGGATTTCTGAAGGAGCATAAAACATGCAACCTAATTCAGACGAACACCGTCAAATTGCCGGGATCTAGCCCTTTTGAAAGGATCCTTTTGGCTTAGAATTAAACAGACTACTTTGAAAAGACCAATAAAAAGATCTTTTTGGCTTAAAAATGTTGCGCCCATAGGTGACACCCATCCCACATTCATCGCAGTTATGATGCCACCCTCCCTTACCTCAGGGACTCCACTAATAGTCGATGGACGGCTTTGACTAGCTGCATGGGAGGACAATGCACCGAGCCCAAACTCATAACGCGCGCTAGCACGCGTATTGATGCCACCTTTTACTATCACTAGGGGCCATTCCATTTAATATCCACACCCCCCTGTTGACGAGGTTACTGATTTTGGGACCCTTCGGAAACGGTTTTTGGGAAGACCCCCTCGGAAATTTACTATTTTTCGCAGAACCCCTCGGAAATTTTCCATTTTTCTCAAGCCCTTCGGAAATACTTGTTGACGAGGTTCCATCACGGAAGACCCCTTCGGAAATTTTGAAATTTTTCATCCCCCTTCGGAAATTTTGTATAATTTTCTTACCCTCAGAAACAGACCCTGCTCATAAATTTCGCAACTCAACAGACAACACTTGTATTTATAAAGCATTACTATAAGCACCAAAAATTGTTTCGCGTTTGACCTTCTCAATTGTCACGATTTCAGTAGCAAACAGCAACTTGATGAGTTCGTGAGTTGCCCGTTTAGATTTGGCGATGTCTATATTAGAAACATTTGTGGTAACATCGCATATGGACTTAAAAATCGTTTCGACCGATTGTATTTAGCAAACGTTGTGTATTTCGCGGTCACGACCACACAATTCGCTTTCGGAAATTTCAAAAGTGTTTATGATTGAAACTTAGCGATGTCGATTTGAAATATTTAACGAAGTATTAGCAATTAACATATCATGATTATTTTATCTAAACTCTAAAAAACAGTTTTGGCCGACATAGAATTTAGCAAGCGTCATCTATTTTGCGCCTGCACGCGCAAAATTTCTGACCCGTTATGGCTTGGTCAGGTATTTCGTAGAGGTCAGGAATTTCGCTTCACACCGCCCCGTTAAAGGACATTGGCAACGAAAATTTTTATTGGCTATTTCAATCCTACTTGACAACCGAACTATGAACATATTATCATTTCCTTCTTGAACATTTTAGTCTACGAGTAAAATGCATGCAAACTTTGTGTTTCGGCCAATTTCGCTGCCATCTTGGAAAATGTTTTTGAAAAATTATCTCGAAGGTCAATGAACTTTGTGACGTCATTGGCTGGGTAGCACCAAAAGTACAAGAGAGAATTCTATTGCGTGCGTGTTATGTTACCTAAAAATATGTCGTTTTGAGCGTTATACTGGCCAACACTCTTCACAATCCAACAAGAGAAGTCTACACTATCAGATAAAAACATATCGAGCGACTGGGAAAGCAAAAAATGGCGCAATTTACAATGCAGGTAATTGATCATAAAATATTGCATTAGTATTTGCCTTTTTACACTCAAATTTCTGCGCTTATTTAACACGGAGTAGGATATATACTATGAGAAATAGTGTTACAAACAAGTTACATACTTGGTAAAACTTTTCTGCCTTTTGTTTTGGCTCAAAATGCACTACGCGTGGTAATACACAGTATTGTTTATAGTCATGAGATTGTGTTTACCCAGCCAATGACGTCAGATAATGTGTTTTGTGGCATAAATTAGCATACGCGCTTATTTTCAAAATGGCGGACAACTGTTCAAATTTTCTCAAATTCAATCAAATTTTCTCAGCAACTAAACGTGACAAACCGGCCAATATATGAAATTAAATATTCCGTAAGTATACCTAATAAATATAAGTAATAAAAATTTTGGTTGCCAATGTCCTTTAAAGCTGGCTAGCTCAGTAGCTCGCTTTGCCCGGCCAAGTTGTAATTTGTTTCACATGAAGCGGGCTAGCTCGGCAAGTGCTATAGAAATTCCCGCGCGAATTTTAGTGGGATCGCAATATTTGTTTTAATTTTGAAAAATGCTATTTTTATTGACGGAAACTGCTTCAGAAGTTTTAATATTGTTGATTTCTTACTTCTTTCGAATTCTTACATGCTTTCTATATAGAATAAAGCATGCAGCGTCGTGACACAATTTCCAGCCCGGTTTGCCACTGGCCCGCTATAGGCCCGGTTTAAGGCCGAGAATTTTTCATGCGCCGAATCTAATGCAAGGATCAAGTTCATGCGACACTAGAGTGTCGTCTGGTTTGACACGACTCGAAGATGGGACAAGACAATTAAGTCTTATATGCTTTTCATGCGTGACTTTTCATCCAAATGACCGATATCGTGAATTCGCCTCCCGAGTGTCCACGATAAGTCACAAAATGTTAATGCTAACTCACAATTGTATAATCCCTTTAATAAATCTCAAACTTTAACAAACAAAATCAACTCTCTCACGTTTAACATTTTTAGTACGTTTCTCCCGTCGCTATCTTTGAACCATTACATATTTACTTACATAACGTACTTTATCGTCTAGCCCGCAAACGGGCAATTTATCCATATCTATCCCTATTTATCCCTACACTGGTAAATCTCCAACACCCTCCCCCCATTTATCTTAGGAAGAGATAAATGTTCAGATTGTTCAAAGTCTCAATGTTCCTCAGTGTTCGTCACGGTCATTCTCGGTCACCTCTCTTATACGTTGACGTGCGGCGACTGCAGCAGCTCTCTTTGGCCTGAACGTAGGTGCTTCTGGATTCATAACTGCTTTAGCAGGTGGTTCAACATCGCAAGATAGTTCTAAAGGATACAGTTGTTGAACTGCTCGTTCAAGATGAGACTTTTTACTGCGGACTTTCGCAACTCTTACTTCTCCATCTTTCCCAGCAACTAGTTCTTCGACTACACCTAACGACCATTTTCCTCGTTTCTTTTCATCATCTGCAATGATGACAACATCTCCAACTTTTGGTGTAAATCCACGTTTGGTCTTCTTCGTACGGTGTCTCTCACGCAAACTCCTCAAGTATTCATTTGACTATCTTTTCCATACTGCGGTTTTGCACTTCAAAAGATGCTTGGCACGACCTCGTAAATTACCATCTTCGAGATGGTGCGGTTCCATTTCGGGCAGAATGTTGCTATTTGCGAACAGCATGGAGTTGGGAGTTAATACGGGAAATTGCAAGTCATCTTCAACATAGGTTAGAGGTCGATTGTTCAATGTTACCTCGACATCTAGGAGAACCTCTTCCAACTCTTTCCATCTCAGCATGCCGTTTCCAATGCATTTTCTGAGAGCGGATTTTACCAGTCCTACAATGCGTTCAAATTGTCCGCCCCACCAAGGGGCGCGGCTGAGGTTGAACTGCCACCGTATCTGTTGCTTGCCCAAATAGTCTTGGAACCTTTCGTCATACATCACCATTCGGATCCACTTTGCTGCCGCCACAAAAGTACCACCGTTGTCGGAATATATTCTTTCGGGTCTTCCTCTTCGTGCCACAAACCGCTTGAGGCTCAACAAGAATTCTGCTGTTGTCAGGTTGGGTAGAAGATCAATCATAACACCTCTGGTTAAACTACAGGCATACAGAAGAATATATGCCTTTCCTTCTCGTTTCTTAGCTGTTCGATATTGTAAGGGTCCAGCAAAATCTACGCCTATCACCTGGTAAGCATTCTTTCCTTCAGTGCGTGTGGTGGGTAAGATACCGGGTGGGGGTGTGGCATATGCAGTAGCTGTCAACCTCTTGCATCCATAACAACGTTTCCTAACTTTCTTTACGAGCTGCCTTAGCTGGGGAATCCAATAACGTGCACGAACGTGGCCCATTGTTAAACCAACTCCGCCATGTAATGTGTGTTGATGTGCTTCTTCGACGATTCTCTGTGAAATGAGATGATGGTCAGGGACATAAATTGGATACTTTCCTTGAATACGTCCGCGGCATTCTAACAGCTTGTCTTTGCCAAGTTGTAAGTTCAAAGCCACTCGATCGATCTCAAGGTCACAATTTTTCTGAGCTCTCTTAATGTAGAACTGACGCTGGCGGGCAAGTTCGCTAGTGGTCAACGGTCCTATGACGCGGGATCGTCCTCTTTTATGAAGGGCATTGTTTGCAAATCTTCGCATCCAAGCACACACACGAAGAGCTTTCTGCAAGGGAAACTTCTTTAAGACTTCATCAGCTTCATTACCATCATTCACCGCAACAGCAACAGCAAGAACACTTTTCACTAGTTTCGCTTCAGCATTACTTTCAACAGTGGGTTGAGGCACAATGTCATCTGGCCAACGTTCAGGGTCCTTTAGCCAATTTGGTCCCCGCCACCACAGCTCTGCATCACCTAAGTCACCAGCTCTGCTTGCACGATCCGCCGGGTTATCACTCGTTGGTACATGTCTCCAAATCAGATCTTGGTGGTCATTGATCTTCTTGACACGATTGGCCACGAATTGTATATAATCCCCATTTCCCTTGATCCAGTGTAAAACCACTGTGCTGTCAGACCAACAATAACTACTTTCAACAGGAAATCCATTCAACACTTCGCTACATTCACTACCAGGTTGGCGGCCATATGTGCTGCCACCAACTCTAAACGCGGGATTGTTAGTTCTTTCTTCGGTAGTCTAGCTCTTGCTGCTACCAAGCCTTGGTTTGTGCCCGATGCCTGCTCAACGACTGCATACACACACTCTGCTACCCCGTTTTTGCTGGCGTCTCCAAACGAATGTAGCTCGATGCTTTCGATTGGCTCTCTATGGACTACTAACGATCTTGGAACTTCGACATCAACCGGCAGACCATTCTCCCACTGATTCCACTCTTTGATCAGATTATCAGGCATTGGAGCATCCCAGGCTATCTTCGCATCACATGTGGACCGGTATATCAGCTTACCTCGCAACGATACTGGTGAAATGAATCCCAGTGGGTTATATATTTTAGCAAGCTTAGCTAAAATACCTCGTTTCGTTTTCACAGTCTCTTCTGTTGGTAGGGTTACATGAAGTGTATCTGACTCTTTTGACCATTCGAGACCAAGTAGTTTGCAGCCTCCCCCATAGGTAGTCCCAAACTGTTGTTTTGCATAAGTAAATTCTCCTTCTGGCAGATCTTCTGACTCTAAATTTTGATCATTTGAATGCCATTTGTGAAGGTTAAAACAGCCCTCTTTAAACATTTCTGTTATCTTCTCTTTGAACTCACGAGCTTCCGCCACTGTTGTAGATCCGGAGATCAGGTCATCAACGTACAGTTCATCTCGAAGTTTCGCTACGATGTCCGGTTCTCGGTCCTCCCAGGTGCTCAAATGCATGTCAAGAACTCCCCCCAGCAAGAATGGGGAGGGAGCTAAACCAAAAGGCACTCTAGCAAATCTCAAAATTTCAACGTCAGACTGTACGTCCGTCTGCCAATGGGTTCCCTCACTCGAATCTGATGAAACGCTTTCTGTAAATCACCATTCAATGCTACCGGGTGAAAGCGTCCTCTGACTAATACATTCCAAAGTTTATTTGTCAGACTGGGCCCTGGGTTTAGACATTCATTAAGTGAAGGCGCTGCGTTATGAGCTCTAGCCGATGCATCGTAGACAATCCTGAGCTTCGTTGAACCTGATTCGTCCAGAATTTGGTTATACTTAGATCTCAGTCCTGCACGATCAAGTCTACTTGTCAAACCTGCCAGGCGACGTAAGCTGCTAGCTCGATTGTTTGGTAATGGTGGATGGTTTCCACGCCATGGTAACTCTGTCTCATATCGTCCAGTTTCATCCCGAGTAAGTTGCTCCTTGAACTCATCGTAGACAATACTCTGGCTGTTGGTTGGTCTATCTTCTAAGCCCAAGACGTCAAGCCGACATAGTTCTTCATAGTCAGCTTGAGATGTCTGAGTTAGAAGCATACTTGACACATCCACGGATTCCTTGCCTGGGGACATAATAGTCCAACCGAACCGAGTCAACTCGGCTACAGGTTGACCTGGAAGACCAACTCTAGGAGGTTTCTCTGTCTTCAGCTTCGCAAACTCACTCGCCCGAGAACAATATGAACTGGAAGTTTATCTTTTAGGTCATGATCTTCCATAGCAACTCCTTTCATATGTGAGTGGTTCTTAATGATCTCTTCATACCTTGGGTTATCCAAAAGTAACAGTTCGTTCTTGTTAACTTTAGTTACTTCCACCGACAAGGAAAAATCACCAGTGAGCCCCCCAATTTGAATAGTTGATAGTTCAACCTCTCTTGTTGTTGTTCCAAGCATCATGTCAATCTTCCTTACTTCTTTCTTGGAGCATCTTTTGGGAATCTGATCTAATAATGCAGCTGACACATAGGAGCTCCCTGCACCCGTGTCTAATAGAGCCCGACACTTGAACCCACCTACTTGTACAATAACCACTGGATGAATAACATTTGTACTACTACTAGCTCCGAGGAATTGTTCCGTCACCTGATCACAAATTGATCTGTGATGTCTCCGTTTGCATTTTTGACATCCTAGCTTACTCTTGCACTCACTGGCACGGTGCTGTGCCTCTGTGCAATTAAAGCACAGTCCCTTTTGAGCTAGAATTTTCTTTCGTTCTTCTCGGGTTTTGACTTTCGAACAGTTTGTCCCTTTATGCGTGCTTTCTTCGCAGTAAACACATTCTGGTCGCCGTGATTTCTGTTCTGCATCTTGAGTTGATAGAACCTTGAGTAATCCTTCCCTTTCCCACTGCGCTGTTGTTGCTCTAATTTCTCTTCTATTGGATTGATTTCACGCCATGTTTTTAGGGCCTTTAGGAGGTCTTCATATCCCCAGTTTTGACAGTCCTCCTTTCCATGAACAAGATCAGCTTTTATACCCTTTAATTTATCTAATGTTGCCCGAACATTCCCTTTTACATCAGCCAATCTATCAAGGGTATCAAGGCTCTGAACATTGTACCTAAGCTGTTTGTAAAATTCATTGATCTTTGCTGGATCCTTGCCATTAATAACTGGTAAGCTCATAATGTTAACCACATATGTATTTACAACATCAGCCATCTGTCCGTATTCTGATTCCAAAACTTCTTTCGCCTTGTCATAACCCGCTTCGGTGAATGGAAGACCATCTATATCTGTCCGAACTTTCTCATCCAACAGTTCTTTTAGGGGCCATTCACAAAGGATGTCCGAGCCAAGGGGGGGGGAGGGGGGTTTGGAAAATCAGGACAAACTCGGACATAGGGGGGGAGGAATCCGGATGTCCGAAATTTTAAAAAATTCAAAAACAAATTTCTTTTTCCCTCTATTTTGAGCAGTCCTTCTCATTGTGAAATTGGCATTTTGACTCTGCGGTTAACACTAGATTTTGTTTTAATGAGTAATTTATATGTTTTTGTATTCACATTTATAGTTATAAAAAAGTTCTAAAAGTAAAAAAAGTTTTTTTACTCTTGACATATACAAGGTTGTGTGAGTTTTTGCGAGGCATGGTGGATGTCCGGGGGGAGGGGGGGTCACTAATTCGGACAATGCCCGACAAGGGGGGAGGGGGGGTCTGAAAATCCATCATTTGGCCGGACATCCTTTGTGAATGGCCCCTTAAATAAGAAAATTTCGTTAAAATCGGTATGTCTGTGGAGTCAATTTCAGATTTAAACTTCCCCCAAAATGGGAGCCATAAGTCAATTTGTCCATTGAACTTCGTGATGGGTAGTTTGGGTAATTTTGCACCAGAGGTTGGTTTACTGTGTTCATTGTTTTCACCTTGTTTCGTTTTCTCTAACTCTTCCTGAAATTTTGCCTTTCGTTCAAATAACTCAAGTTCAAATGCCAACTTTCTTTCGTGTTCGTAAGCTGTTTTGGCTTCTCTTTCATCATCATCCATTTTCTTGATCTGTTGATCTAATAATTTGATATCCTGATCTGCTTTCTCAAGTTCACTTTCATATAGTTTGCTCCACTCGGCTATAGCCCCTTCATCTTCACCTTTCGCAAATTGTTTTTCTTCGATTGTTTCCTTTAGCTCGTTTACTGCTTTCGATATATTAATAATACTTTGTTTTTGACGTTCAGATGCTTGTCGATCTTGTTTCTCTAATATTTCACTCGTTTTTGTGCGCCTAAAGTTAAGGTGTAAGGGTCTTTATCTTGCTCGATAGTTCAGCTATTTGTCTCTCCATATTGTGTCACAAATTTCAATATATAGTCGAATACTCACATTTGTTTAATGTTTACGTTGACAAATTCAACTCGAAAATCCCGTCGAAAAGGTGCCACTGTATCGTGAATTCGCCTCCCGAGTATCCACGATAAGTCACAAAATGTTATTGCTAACTCACAATTGTATAATCCGTATAATCCCTTTAATAAATCTCAAACTTTAACAAACAAAATCAACTCTCTCACGTTTAACGTTTTTAGTACGTTTTTTCCGTCGCCATCTTTGAACCATTTCATATTTTCTTACATAACGTACTTTTTTACCGTCTAGCCCGCGAACGGGCAATTTATCCCTATTTATCCCTACACCGGTAAATCTCTAGGCTCAGATTCCAGCCGTTGTATAAAATGTATTATATTTAAAGAAAACAATGACAATCCTTATGAAATCAACAATATTTATATTAAATTAAGCATAGTTTTTCACCCCATGATAATTTTTTTAGGAAATAAGAATATTTAATTTCTGCCAGGCATATTAGTTATTTTATGCATAATTAGCCATTTACCTGGGGTGGTGCATGGTCATTTTCTTGTAAAATATTATATTTAGACAAATTTTTTCTTCCAATGATCACCCCTAAAAGCAACCCTTCTAAACACTATAAGCACTTCAGAAAGACTATCGCTTTTTGTTTTCTGAAGTTAGAGCTATGTCGACACTGCCGTTTCAGGGCGGGGTTATTTTCAGGACTTTCGTCCCGGATTCAGATTTTGGCAAATATGCCATGTTGACCGCCATGGTTATTTTACCTCAAAACAGTTGAGATTACCTGTGGTAAATGAAACGCATACAAACTCATATACAGGTCCTAGACTAAAAAGCTAGCGGTCATGATGGTATTGGTAATAGAATTATTAAATTATGTAACCGTGGAATTGCCAAAACATTTACATGTTTAATCAACACAAGTCTCCAATGATCATCAATATAAAAAGAACTATCGTCCTATATCACTTTCACCGCCTATATCCAAAATACCAGAAAAAATTGTATTCACTAGACTATATGAATTTTTATTAGAAATTACATTTCTTAATGATTTTCAGTCCGGCTTTAGACCGGGAGACAGCACTGTGAACCAACTTACGTATATAGTTCATAAGATCTATGAAGCTCTAGAAATCGGTAAAGAAGTCCGTAAGTAGTATAGTAGGTACCAATCGGGCCTTATTTTTGAGGAAGAGGAGTGAGGAGGAGGGGCGGAGGAGTGAGTGAGGGTGAGTGTGGTGGAGTGAGGAGTGTTATGTTGGTGTTACATGAAGTATAGAACGTTGCATCAGGGGGGTCGGGGGATTTTGGAAGTGAGCACATGTGTGTAGGTTTTAGGTTTTAGGTACGTTGAAATAAATAACGATTTTGAAGATATAACATTGGCGACGAGGGTAAATTTATGCATTACCGGTTAATATTAAAGAAAGAGTGATTCATTTTGGGTGTTTGCGAGAAGTGAAGATTCAAACGTGAGATATAAAATCGGCGGACAATCTGACATATACGGTATTTGTGCCATTTTGTGAAGGTATTTGATCATGGCGAGCGCGGGAATCTACAACCCATGCCACCGTTTGACCCTAAGATGGATGTTAATGCTGTAGCACAACGTTGGGAACAATGGCTTAAGAGATTTCAAAGATATTTGCTGGCAATGGATATCAAGTCGAAAGCACGGCAGCGGGCTATGCTTTTGTACGCGGCAGGTCCCGAAGTGGAGGCCATTTTTGACACGCTACCGGACAATGGTGACGAAGATGACTTTAAGACGGCGTGTGAAAAGCTCACTGAATATTTTAGTCCTTCTAAGAATATACCTTTCGAGGTATATAAATTTCGTCAAGCTAAGCAACAAGAACATGAGACTTAGATGCATATTATACTAGATTATGTACTTTGGCCAAAACATGTGAATTTGCAGACACAGATACTGAGCTATGAAACAACAAATAATTGAAGGATGTTTATCTAACAGATTGCGACGAAAGATTTTAATGGAAAAAACATTTACCCTGTCACAAATATTAGATTATGGAAGAGCATTAGCTCGTACAGACCAACAAACAAAGGAAATTATAAAAAAGGACATTTCTGATGGTAATGAGGAATATACTAATCAATTACAACAGGATCACCGAAGACCTAGAACAACCAGTAAGTACTCGTCATCATCTAGTGAGAGATGTTTTAAATGTGGACTGGGGTTTCCACACAAGGATAACCAGAAATGTCCAGCTGTAGATAAAGAATGTTACAAGTGTCATAAAGGGGGGCATTTTGCTCGTGTATGTAAAACAACCGGAGGAGCTACTAGTTCATTCCAGCGTGTTAATAAGGTTGATGAACGGCATTCATCAACCCACAAATCAACAAGTAATTCGAGTAGTGACTCAGACAGCGGTTCAGAACACATGTTCACAGTTCAACAAGCACAACAAAGTAAGCATCCCTATTCTACGGTCCGTGTTAATGGAGTCCCGATGAAAATGATGGTGGACAGTGGTGCGTCTGTTAACGTTTTGGGTCCTGAGGATTTCGAACATTTAAGCAAACAAAGCAAAGAACCAATATCCTTAAAAAAAACCAACACAAAGATTCGTGCTTTTGGAGAAAATAACCCTATTCCCCTATTAGGCAAAGTGGAGACATTAGTAGAATCAAAACATTGTATGACAGTGGCTACAATTTACATTACAGCATCTCAATATGGTAAATTGCTTAGTAATACAACAGCACAGCAATTAAGACTTATTAAGTTTGATCTAAATTCAGTTTCTCAGCAAGCAGTACAAGAGGGTGATTTGGATAGAAAAGCCTTGCGACAAACCACAACCCAAGTTCAGATACCTACTACAACCAGTAACTCGACAAGTAGTAATGGTGAGAAAAGGACGAAAGTATGCACAAGTACGCCAGACACAGGGCGAGTCTCGACTCTTTTAGAAGAGTACGCGGATGTATTTGAAGGTGTGGGACATCTTAAAGGGTTTGAACAAAAACTGCACATTGACGATAGTGTGCCACCTGTGGCCCAAACATACCGTAGAATACCTTTTAATCTTCGTCCTCAGTTAGAGAAGTGGCTTCAAGAGTCGCAGGATAATGATTTGATTGAACCTGTCGTTAATAAAAGTACAGAGTGGGTCAGTGGAGTAGTGATCGTGCCTAAGCCGAAAAATCCGGACGAAATACGTGTATGTGGGGACTATCGCAGAGTTAACGAAGCCATTAAGAGGGAACACCACCCTATGCCTACAATTGAGGAACTAACAGATGATATGAGCAATGCAGCTCATTTTTCTCGCCTAGATTTAAGAAGCGGATACCATCAAATTGTGCTTAACGAAGAATCGCGTGGTATAACAACTTTTACGACTCATAAAGGTCTTTTCCAGTGGAAAAGACTCCCTTTCGGAATTAACTCGGCAAGCGAAGTGTTTCAAAATGCTATCCAGCATGCATTGCAAGGATTGAATGGAGTTAAAAACATTGTTGATGACATAATTGTTTGGGGGCGAACTCAAAAAGAACATGATGCCAATCTTCAAGCTCTATTGCAGAGACTAAGAGACACCGGATTGACTGCAAAGAAAAGTAAGTGCCTTTTCAATGTGGACAGTTTATGGTTTTATGGCATGATTCTTAGTAAGAATGGGATTAGGCCTGACCAAGAGAAAGTTGTGGCAATAAAAAATACACCTGCCCCAAACAATGTAAAAGAACTTCGTAGCTTTCTAGGACTCGTGAATTACTGTTCGAAGTTTATTCCTAATTTCTCTACCATTACGGCGCCGCTACGGAAATTGGATCGCAAAAAGGTTCCATGGACATGGGACGCTAGTCATCAAGAGGCCTTTGATCAGGTTAAATCTTCGCTATCTGAACAGTGTACGTTGGCCTATTATGACCCTAACAGATCAACGAGTGTTGTTGTGGATGCTAGTCCTGTAGGCCTAGGGGCTATTTTGGTTCAACATGACGAACAGGGCATTTTGAAAGTGATTGCTTTTGCTAGTAGAGCACTAACAGTAGTTGAACAGCGGTACTGTCAGACAGAACGAGAAGCGTTGGCATGTGTGTGGGCATGCGAGAAATTTCATTTATATTTAGTTGGTTGTCAGTTTACCTTGTATACAGATCATCAAGCGTTAGAAATCCTTTACTCAGCAAAGGCCAAACAATCTGCTCGAATACAGAGATGGGCATTGCGCCTCCAGCAGTATAACTACACGGTCAAGTATCGTCCAGGCACAGGGAATCCGGCAGATTTCCTTTCGCGGGCACCAATTAACGAGCCCTCGGGACAGTCTATTGCCGAAGAATATATTAACTTTATAACAGAGCAAGCCATTCCCAGAACAATTACCTTGTCAGAGGTGCAAGAAGCGACAAAGAACGATAAAGAACTGCAGTCAGTTGGACGAGCACTTCAGTTTGGCAACTGGAAAGACAAATCCATATCAGCTTATTTTGCAGTACGGCATGAAATAACATCAGTAAGGGGTGTACTGTTGAGAGGACACCGACTGATTATACCAATATCACTTCGAAATAGAACTCTAGCCCTGGCACACAGGGGACACTTGGGAATTGTCAAGACCAAACAAAATTTGAGAACCAAGGTATGGTGGCCTAGATTAGATAAAGAAGCAGAGCAACATGTAAAGGAGTGTTTGACGTGCCAAATATCTGGTAATCCTGAACCCCCTCCACCTCTAGCAGTTGTCCCACCTCCAATGGCACCATGGTCATGTATTCATGTTGATTTCTATGGACCAGCACCTACAGGAGAGCATCTATTGGTGATGTTAGATGAAACAACCGGATTCCCAGAAGTTGAGATTATGAATAAAACCACAGCTTTTCATACAATACGAGCGTTTGAAAAAGTGTTTGCCCGACACGGACTGCCAGACACAATTAAGAGCGATAATGGGTCGCCGTTCGAGGAAATTAAGGACTATCTGACAACACAAGGCATCCACCATCACCGTGTAACACCTTTTTGGCTCCAGGCCAATGGAAAAGTGGAAGGCTTCATGAAACCTATGGGTAAAGCTATTCGAGCGGCTTGGGCAGAGGGTCGAGATTGGCAAAGAAAACTATTCACATTGTTGATGAATTATCGTACTACGCCCCACCTATCTACAGGTGTGGCGCCAGCCGAGATGCTTTACAAACGAGTAATTCGATCTACCGTTCCGTCTTTCTCTCAGGCACCTGCCAATACTGCTGCAAAAAGGGTTTTGAAAGGAAAGGCTAAGTCAAAACAATAAGTAGATGCCAGAAGACGTACACGAAAGTCATCGATAAAGGAAGGAGATACAATGTTGGTGAAACAGAAAAAGAAGAACAAGTATACAACCATGTTTCGTCCTCAACCATACAAAGTTATCAATGTTCGATATTCCAGAGTAATAGCGCAAAGGGGTGATCATGTGATTACAAGAAACGTTTCGCATTTTAAGAAATTTAGTGGAGCGTATAGAGAAACTGTTCCAAATCCTGAGTCAGAAGATGATATTACCATTGCGGCCCCACAAGCAGGACAGGACAATGATCAAGACATTGAAGATAGGTATCCTTTAAGAGCAAACAGAGGCGTACCGCCAGATTTTTATGGACGGTAAATAACTCTGATAGTTATTTGTATACTTAGTTGTGTTATCAATCGTAGCATGGACTACAGGTTTTAGTTCACATTACCAGATTCACTTAGAACTATTTGTTGTGAGAGAAAGAGGGAGATGTTATGTTGGTGTTACATGAAGTATAGAACGTTGCATCAGGGGAGTCGGGGGATTTTGGAAGTGAGCACATGTGTGTAGGTTTTATGTTTTAGGTACGTTGAAATAAATAACGATTTTGAAGATATAACAGTTAGGGCTAGGATGTAGTCATTCGACGAAGATTTCAGATGTTTGGGATACTTTTGTGTCTTGGCGAAATTTGATCTTAAACATGTACAATATTAGCGTAATTGCGTGCTTGGATTTTATTAACCGGCGCGTTACGATTCCAATATCTTACGTTTGTTCTATTCAAAAAGTTAACATGCTTCACTGTAAATGACACTGAGAACACAGAGTTTACTTCTTAATGATTTTCTTTGCATTCAAGTTACTTTGTCTACAGTATATGTGTATATACATACTGCGCGCACACACGTACGCACGCACAACCAAGCATGCATTTTAACTTTTTTCGAACGTAAAAAACATAGCCGCAGCCCCAAGGTTACATGGCTTTAAATTGCGGTGCCCGTCCAAGTTTGACACCGGCTTTACTGATTCTGTCTGTGAGTTTGTACGTTTATGCGGAATCACAAGCATATTTACTTGATGTAATCTCTAAGGTAATAATTATTTTTATTGCTGCTGACGCTGCATATTTAATTGTTTACATTTCCTATCGATACATTCATGTCGACTTGCATTTTATTACACATACTTTGAAATAACTTTTCTTACGTATCGATTCGACAACATAACAAATTTCCAATTTTCCGACGGGTTTCAACAATGAGAGGGGGGGGTCTGCCAATAGGGGAGGGGGGGGGCTTGAAATCCCGCTTAAGGACAAACTGTTGTCAATATGCAACTATTTATTCTGTCATGCACTTTAGTGTCGACGGTTTTGACTTTGTTTTAGGTTTGTCGCTAGAAGACACTAGGGCACCGGTTTGTTTTATAGGTTTGTCCCTAGAAGATACTAGGGCATTATAGAACTGTGTCTGGTTACATGTAATACTTTCCGTGCATTGTTATATTGTTTGTAAACAACAGTAGCACGTGCAGTCTCGCGACTGCCTGTTTTTTATGTCTGTAGTAAATGGTTCAGTTCAGTTTCAAGTGATTTCTGCAATACTTGTAATGAGCTGTACCAAATTAATATGATGGTAGAGCAGAAACAATTCTTCCCATTAATATTTTTGTCGGTGGAAGTTACATTACATTTGGTGATTGGGAAAACACTTAGACTCTTAGTTAAATATTTCCGTGTAATTTAATAAAACTTAATCGAGATAAAGCTAAGGAAATACGAAAAATACAATGGACTTACCTTTATGCTTCAAGAACTGTAACAAACCAATGTAACATAATCAGACAGTTTCAGTTGCAATATTAAACTACAGTGGACAATTCGTCTGGCTGCGTGCGTTTATTTACAACTGCAGTGTTGAGAAAGTTACTTCCGGGTTTATAACAGCGCCCTGAGGTTACAAATCAAATGATATTTGATTAATAATAATATTATTTTAAACTGTTTTTTTCTTTACGTGCTAGACCACGACATAATTCGTCGCAGGCACTCTAGAAACGATCACGCTTTATACCATCCTGCATTCTAACCTTTTTCAGCTGATTTTCCATTCAACGACAACGTTTTTATTTATATTTGTATAGTATTTGCATATCTGCATGATTGTGTTTTTCATAGTGTAAATTGGAGTTAATTTAAAAACGCATGACCGATATTTAAGAGTGAAGCGTGTGTTCTCAGTGACGACTACAGTAAACACAGAATCGTTTTGAAAAAAATTTAAGAAATAATATTCACAGTGTCACGCTCCAGTTAATACTAACCACTCAATGGGCAATTCCAACTATATATCATATAGACTAAATTTTGATCTAGGCAAGAAGAACAAAATCCATCCAGAAAGAGCATGTTAAAATTAGTAAAATTGCAAAGTTTGGCCGCGAAATGTTGCAAAATGAGGAAAATAATAGCAATACGAAATTTACAAATTTTGTATACCACATTTGGGCCGAAAGTGGTGCAATTGACCACTTGCGCAATAGGCTAAATTTTGATCTCAACAAAAATTTCATCACAGCTTGAAAGAGCATCACAAAATTAGTAATATTCCAAAGTTTTGTTGCGAAATGTTGTAAAATGCGGAAAATATAGCCTTGCGAAGTTTGCAATGTTCAGTCATTTTAGATTACAAACGGGAAATTGACAGCCCCAAACCCTTCGAGGCTGTCAATTTCCCCTTGGTAATCTAAAATGACTGAAAATTGCAAACTTCGCAAGGCTACATTTTCCGCATTTTACAACATTTCGCAACGAAACTTTGGAATATCACCAATTTTGTGATATGCTCTTTCAAGCTGGGATGAAATTTTTGTCTAAACTTGTTTAGATCAAAATTTAGTCTGTTACGCAAATGGTCTATTGCGGACAAATTAATACAAAATTTGCAAATTTCGCAGGGGTATATTTTCCTCATTTTCTAACATTTTGCAACCAAACTTTGTAATTTTACTAATTTTATCATGCTCTTTCTAGCTGTGCTGATGGATTTTGTTTTTCTTGCCCAAAATCAAAATTTAGTCTATAGCTGGAATTGCCCATTACGCTAATATTGTACATGTTTAAGATCAAATTTCGCCAAGACACAAATGAATCCCAAACATCTGAAATCGTCGTCGAATGACTAAATCCTATCCCTAACAAATTATGCATATGTACATTTATAAAGAAAGTAGGACCATATTTAAATAGGCGATTCACAAGACGTACTTTGGCTAGTTTGGAAAACCCGAAAATTTCAACCATCTTTGATCTAAAATAACCAAGTCAATACGCTTCGATTTATGGAGAAAAGATATCACGAGAAAGTTCCATATATTCTAAAGACATATATTGTAACAGCAGAGCAAAAACTTATAATGCGCGCTCAGCACAGCACATGATGTTGACTGCTTTATATAGCGTTATTTTTTGGACATTTCGCGTCATTTTTGGTTCGATTTTTGAAGTGCTCTAACTTTCCTTCATTTTTTGTTTGATGGCTGAATCTTTAGTAAATGTGTGGGATTGGATAGGTCTACAATATATATTAAAACGAGGGAAATTGAAGAACTTTCAGTTTTTCATATCTGCCACACATTCTGTGATTCTTACAGGCAAGCTCTCTTAATACAATAAACTAAATAAAATACTTAAAGAAATATTAATATAATAAATTAAATAAAAGACTTAAAGAAATATTAATATAATAAATTAAATAAAATACTTAAAGAATTATTAATACAATAAATTAAATAAAAGACTTAAAGAAATATTAATATAATAAATTAAATAGGAGACTTAAAGAAATATTAATATAATAAATTAAATAAAAGACTTAAAGAAATATTAATATAATAAATTAATCTAAAGAATAAATTAAAAATAAATTGGAAATAAATTATTAATTAAATACCCCAATTTATTTTTACATATATAGTATAGAGGAACAGTTGAAAAATATGGCGAGTTATTTTGACATGAACGAATTCAGCGTAGAACAGCTTATGGCTCTCAATAGTATCATAGACAGTGATAACGAGATTGATGAAAGAGTAGAGAACATCATGGAGGACAAAACCTACAGGATTGCACCTAGTGATAAGGGCAAAGATCCCCTTGAAGGAGAAAGACAATTTGTAGATGAAGTTGACCGTGATATGGAGGTAAAGAAACCAAGACGTCTTCCTTTGAACTATAAGGGTAGAAGAGGAATTATGCCAACATGGAAGTACTCTGAAAGACAAAAGGCTAAGGCCTTACTTGTAGAGGAGGCATACCAGAATCTACTAAAAAGGGGAGTTGAGGGGTTACCACCAACAATGGGAGGTAGATGGCGCACAGATGATCCTCAGGTGAATGCGGAAATTAGGAGAATCGAAAACGAGAGGAATCCTAAGCGTCCCAGAGGTAGACCACCAAAGCCTAAGGTTGATGGTGAAGTTAAGGTTCCTAAAAGGAGAGGTAGACCACCAAAGCCTAAGGTTGATGTTATACAACAAAAGCCTAAGGTTAGAAGGCAAACTGTCGCGGAAAGATTCCTGAGTCAAAATAGGATAAAACTCTCGGTGCCTGCAAACAGTATTATAACTCCAACAGGTCCAGGTAAGTTTACGATCAGTGTGGATCTTAATAAGAAACCCACAAGGAAAGCTCCTGAAGTGCCTAAGGGTATAGCTCCATGGAGACCGACACCTAAACCTAGAACTAGACTTCCTCCTAAGGAAAGACCTGTACCGAAACCCAGAACGGTACTTCCCAAGGAAAGACCTGTACCGAAACCAAGGACTAGGAAACCAGTGTCTACTCCTAAGGTCCGTAAGCCTGTAAAGGTGTCAAGGGAAGTCAAGGAGCGGCCTATAGTGGTTACACGAGAGGAACACGAAATAGACCCATTTGGAACTTACCTTGAAAAGCCATTCCACAGAAAAATTGAAACAGCCGCAAATGGAGCTGCTGTAACTTACTCAATAACTCCTCATTATATGGACCCCCTGAATCAGTTAACTGCAAGTAGACAGGTAGTGAGAGGAATACTTGTGAACGAATTGAAGAGAATGGGAGGGTTGAAGTACACGGAGACAATAAAGGTGAGAATGTCGAAGGAGATAGGTAACGGTAAAACAAAGAAGGACTCAATCTACTTCAAGTCTAAAACTGGCACTGCAACTAACTTCGAGGATATTGAAAGTACAGCTGCTCAAAACCAACTGACAATATTGTCTAGAATTGAAACCTTCCAAAACTTAGGTTCAAATTGGATTATTCTCAATATTGAGAGCCATTACGTGAACATTGCAATGTACAAACCTCTGAAGGGTAGTTCATATATGAAACTACCTGGGGACATTAGTAATCCAAAGTGTGGGCTAATCAATATGAAGAACAACGACAATATGTGTTTTCTGTGGAGTCATGTGAGACATCTAAGACCTAAAGCTAGAAGAGCAACTACTATTACACGGAAGGATAGGGAGTTCGTAGACAACCTGGATTATAAGGATATAGAATTCCCTGTGAAGATAAGTGATATTGATAAAATTGAGAGGAAAAACAGTATAAACATATCAGTGTTCGGTTATAAGGGTAAAAAACAGTTCTATCCTATAAGAAACTCAAAGGATAAATACGATGAGCATATGGAGCTTCTACTACTAGGTAACGGTGAAGGTAACAACCATTATGTACTCATAAAGGATGTGAACAGAATGCTTTTCAGCGTAAGTGGATACACACACAAGAAACACTTTTGTTTACACTGTCTTCATAGTTGTGTGAGTAAAGAGGTACTGGAGAAGCATAAGGAGACATGTCTGGAGGTAAATGGAACCCAGGCCACAAAGCTTCCCAAGGAAGGTACTAAAATAAAGTTCAAAAATCACAGGAACTCGATGCCTGTACCGTTCGTGATATACGCTGATTTTGAGTCAATACTGGTACCAGAGGAGAGAAAAGTGGAGTCAGAAAACCCTGAGGACAAAAGTAGTACAGACCTTTACCAGACACACAAGGCTTGTAGTTTTGGTCTAAAGACTGTCTGCCATTATGATGATAAGTACTCTGGTGAGTATAAGAGTTACGTTGGAGAGGATGCTGCACTGGTATTCCTGAAGACTGTATTGAAAGAGTCCTTCAGATGTAGAGAGATGGTTAACAATATATTCAAGAAAAAGATGGTAATTACACCTGAAGAAGAAGCTGAGTTCTGGAAGGCAAGAAACTGTTCAATATGTGGTAACGATCTTGGTGAGGACAGAGTAAGGGACCATGATCATGTAACAGGAATGTACCGTGGAGCTGCTCATAATATATGCAACCTAAAATACAGAATTACATGGAAAGTACCTGTGGTCTTCCACAATCTGAGAGGTTACGATAGTCATCTAATTATGCAGGAAATTGGTAAGTTCAAGATGAACATTAACGTGATCCCAAATAATATGGAAAAATATATTTCATTCTCACTGGGTAAAAATCTTGTCTTCATAGACTCTATACAGTTTATGGCTTCTTCACTGGAAGCACTGGTGAGTAACCTTTCACCTGAGGACTTTAAAATAGTAGGTAAGAGGTGGAAGGGTGAGGACTTCAATTTAGTAACACAAAAAGGAGTCTTTCCGTATGAATTTCTGGATGACATTAGTAAACTCAATACAGAGGGTCTTCCTAGTAGAGATAAGTTTTACTCGTCACTGTATGAGTCAAAGGTGAAGGAAGAAGATTACCAAAGAGCTAGGAAAGTATGGGATCACTTTGGGATGAAAACCATGAGAGACTACCACGATCTCTACCTGGAGACTGACGTTCTTTTGTTAGCTGATGTATTTGAAAACTTCAGGAGAACATGTCTGGAAAATTACAAACTTGACCCTGCACATTACATGTTAGCACCTAGTCTAAGTTGGGACGCCTTTCTGAAACAG